>WAAE01001020.1:18968-78469 GCA_013400495.1 Nicator chloris
CCCTCACGGCCTCGGCCCCCCCGCCCCGAGCGTTCCCCTATGCCCGCCACACGCACAGGGCACGGCAGCGGCCACCCCCGTCCCACACACCTGGGCGAGAAGTCGCTCCACTTTCTCCTGCATCATCGCGTTCAGCTGCTCCAAGGAAAAGCCGGGCAGCGGCGGGAGCGGGGCGGCGGCAGAGAAGCCCCCTCGGGCGCCTTCGATGGCCGCAACCCTGGCCTGGAGGTCGCTGGTCCGCACCCCCAGGTAGACGCAGGAGGCCGCGGCCAGCGCCGAGAGCAGCGCGGCCAGCGCGGAGCCGACCGGCCCGGTCCGGCGCGGGCAGCGGTCCCCGCCGCAGCCGCGCTTCCCGAGGCCGGGCTTCCCGCTGCCGCCGGGCTTCCCGTTGCCATCCTGTCCTGCGGCTCCTCGGCTCTTGCCCAGCGTGCTCGCACACCCTTCAGCTGCGGCAGCTTTAATTTCCTTTCCTCCGCCCCCCATGGAGGCAATTAGTTTACAAACAACGATAACAAAAATAACAGCAACAAAGTACGAGGAAATAAATAACAAAATGGCAAGATAATTATTTCAAGGAAGAGGAAAAAAAAACAAAAACGCGGTGAGTAGAAGCAGAGCCCGCAGCAGGCTCAGAGACTTTGAAGGCGAAGCGGCGGCGCGCCCCGCAATCCGCACCGCACCGCCCGGCAGCGGGTCGCGACCCACCCCGCGGCAGGGGCGGCGGCGGCAGGCGGGGGCGACGAGCCACAAGCCGGCAGCGGAGCTGGGTGCGAGGCGAGCCCCCGCAGCTTCCAGCCGTCCTTCGGAGGGAGCAGCGTGCTCTGCGAGCGCTTTGCCACTTGTCAGAGAGGTTTTCAGGCGCGGGGCGGGAAGCGCCCCCCCTCCGCCTCCCGCTCCCCTCCCCTCCCCGCCGGAGGACTTGTTGCTCCCGCTCCACCTGCCTGCCGGCGCCCAGCAGCCGCGCCGCGCCAGGCGGGGAAGCCCGCAGGCGGCAGGCAGCCCGCGCTGCCCCGCTGTCAGCCGCGGAGCCGCCACCCCGCATCCCCGCCCTCATCGGCATAATTTATTCACCTAGGCGGAGGGGCGGCCCGCGGGCCGCGGGGGGCTCTCTTGGCATAATGTATGCACGCCGTGCCGGACATCAGACTCACAAATTAGGAGGGCGAGGGTCGCGGAGGCCTGGGGAGCGGCGCCCGCGCCGGGCGGTGCCGGGGAGGGGGCTGCAAGGGGCGTCTGGCCGTACCGGGGCAGCTCCGGAACACCGAGCAAATTTACGGCGGTTTATGGCTGGGCTGTCATGCCCACGGTGCGGGCATAAAGCACGGGAGTGCTCCGTTGTCCCGTTCTTTTTTTAGAGTGCGGAGGATAAACGTGTATAACTCACGGTCGGAGGCAGGCGAAGAAGCAGCCCGCACTAACTTCTTCGTTGCGAAGAAGCAGCCCGCACTAACTTCCTATTGTATGAAGGTTTAATTTTAGCCAATTTTCCTTCTGCTGGTTTATTTATCAAGTTGCTTCTTCACTGTTCCATGCACACTGTGCAGTTTACGTGGTGCCTGGTTGACTAGAAAGCATCAACATCCAAAGAACTGCATGTGTGGCCTGATGGGAAGCTTGCTGGTTTCTGGTCCTTTCCCCTCTGCCTCTTACCACCCAAATGCTGCATGGACCTGCTGTAGTTTGTTTCTCACCTTGGCATTACCACAGTGCACCTCCTATAAAGCACTTCTTGTGTGACATTTCTTGTGTTTGGTACACTTTTTGAACCAGAGAAACTTCTCAAAGCAGGACCAGATGTTGAAAGAACACACAGCTCTCCCTGTTTGGCGTTTACTTATGTGAACACTGACTACTTACAAGATATGGGATGAAAAAGAGATCTGTCCAACTATGGCACTTCTCAGACCAAGAGTGTTGGTTTACACTATGAATTAAGTTTCCTTTTGGAATCATATTTGTGCAGTTTTATTATCTATTGTTTCCCAAGTAGTCAAGCAGTCACAACTGCCATGAAGACATGGATCCAAGAAAGCTCTGTGGGTTTCAATCTAATTACTTAGACTTTGAATAAAGTGTACCAAAAGTTCGCAGCTGGTCATTTATTCTTCATAATTTGTCTCCTCTTTCTAAACAAAAAATTTGTGTACTCTAGTCAGAGAGAAGAAACCATGACTACATAGCCCTAAGTGATAGTTTCTTCACAATAAACAGTTAAGGGTTGCAAGGGACAGTTTGCAAACAAATTCCACCGAGCAGCACATACCTTATGGTCAGGACTTGTGAATAACAACTGTGCTTTTCAAAACAAGGACTTGCTCACAGACTATCTGTCCGCAATAAGAAGTTGAAATATTATTCGGAATTAATAAACGGAAAGCAGAAAACAAGTAATGCCGACATGCTCTTCTTTGGTGCACAGCATGGGTCTCCAAGTACGGTATGAGCAGTGCCCAGGCTGCCTCAGAGTGGCTGGCAGCACACGAGGCGCTGGAAGCCATTGGCGCCAGCTCCAGTCTTCACATTACCCCCTGTTGTTAGTAGCCAGCACCATTACTCACCCGTGCTCGTGGTGACATCCAGCAAAGTAACCCTGCAAACCCTCAGGATATGACTGTCGTTTTCTGCAGGGGGTTAGTGAGGCGCAGCTGGAAGCAGGACGGCTGCCCGCACCCCGCTGCTGCCTCACAGCAGCACTGCCTCAATTGTGGTGTGCAAGTGGGTGCTGCTCATCTGGGCCAGGGTGACATTTCCTCCTGAGATCAGCTCTTCTTGTTGCAGGGCAGATACAGACATACTCTGGCTGCTTCAGTGCCCCCACATAGGGCACAGACAAACACGTACCCATAGGTCAGTGTGACGTAGCTTAATGTTTTGCTTGGCTGAATGATGCAATCTTTCTGCCCAAGCATCTTTGTGTCCAGCATCATGCCATCCATTTTTTTTGGACAAGGCATATTCTAAGTAGCCTGAGACAGAAAGTCCCTTGTTACATTAGATTTGCACGTACTTGCCATCATAAAACTTGCCAAATGAGGCAGATTACCATGTTTCTGTGGAGCACAATGCAAAGCCATTTTCCTACTGAATAACAAATCTCATGCTAGATGTTTCTTATTCTGAGCAGGTATGATGGGAAACCTTTCTTTTTTCTATCTGGGACAAATAGAAAAATCTGCCAAACTAGAATCAAAGCCCAAACCGGGAAATCAGAACTCTGAAATATCCAAGAAATTGCTTTCATGCTCTTTCTCACAATGGGTAGCTATACTTCTACACAATTGGGAGAAATGCTGGCCCTGACTGGTCTCATCTCTGAAAATGGATGAGGCTCATGCTCATGTGTACTTGGGTCTTCTCAAACATATCCTCAGACAAAGGGAAACATGATGAAGAAGAGCAAGAGGAGAAAGACCAGTGTCAAGTCTTCCTCCTTGCTCCAGCTTAAAGTTACATTTTTCTTTTTGCTAAAGCTTGGTTCTGGGAAAGATGTCAGTGAAAAGTTTGTTAAAATGCTTAGAAATTACTTGATAATGGCAGGGTTTGAGAACAAATTATTTCCTATAGCTTTTTTTCCTAATGTGTTTTCACCTAGAAACAGATAACAGAGACTTTGGAAATGCAAATTAGCAGTATCCTCTGCTTGCAGCAAAACCATGGTGATTTTCCTGATGGAGGCATTATTTATCTGCTTCATAGCAAGGTTGGTCCAGAGGAGACTGGACTGGACTACAGACTCCAAGCAGCAAGCTAAATTATGCACAGTCCGATTAAATCTAGCACTGGAGTTGTTTGTGTAGGCAAAGAACATAACACAGATGTTTTACCTGTTATAAAAATCTCCAGTCACGTCTGCCTGAGTCGAGAGCATTAAAGCAGCCATACCCTCCCATGCTCAGTTACTTGATACCATCAAGTGGACAACCGGCAGCTTTGCAGTATGCTTGTTCCATCTAAACACAATAAAACAGAGGAAAAAAATGTTAAGGCACAGCATTTGCTGCTTTTGCCAGCTTTCCACAGGCGGGAGGCAGAGCGAATCCAGGACATGCATATGTTCAGTGCCAGTGAGCCTGCTTCTTATTTTGCATCCATGATGATGCCAGAGTCAAGAAGGCATCTACTTAGGATCATAACTAAGATTAAAACCAGATTCCTGTAGCACTTTTGAGAGTGCTACCCATGCAATGAAAGAACAAGGTTTCTTTTTTTTTTCCCTCTCTCTCTTAAAAAAAGCCACTATATTTTTAACCTTTTTTATTTGTGAAGATTTATAGGTCTTGAATTAGAGAGAGTAACTTGGTCTAACGAGTTAAACTCCTATTCCAGGAGTAAACCAGACAGCAGTTCCTATGGGCAAGCAGTAATTTAACTGCTTGCTGCCAGGAACTGTATCTCAGATGTTGCTGGTCACATTTAAGGTATTGTACCATGCAAGTTTAGGTTACAAAACACCTTAAGTGCTTTAAAAGCCTATTGTATATCTGATAGCCAGAATACAGCAGCTTGAAATTATACCTGTACACCAGGTATTTTGAGCTGGCCACTAACACATACAGGTAGAGTATAAGAAATGCCAAATCTGTAGCACTCCAACTCAAACAGTAGCAAAAGGACAAGAGTTTTAAGTAAGGTCTGCTGAAGTGCTGGTGCACACAGACCTGAGGCAGCCACGCTTCCCACCAAGAGTGAAGCGCTCTCGCTTTGAAGATTCAAATCTCTAAAGGCCACATTTCAGGAGATCTGGTGTATGACCAGGCCACAGGTGTTGACACAAGATGCTACTGTTTGCATTTCATGGGTCTGTGTTTGAAGATGTGGATGATGTTTGCAGATAACAGTTTTCCACCAGACAGGACTGGTGTCTGTAGTTCTTTCCATATTTTTATGTCTACAGCATGCTGTATTCTGGCTGACCGATCCACAGTCCCTTACTGGATTTCTTTAACAGATACAACGTAAACTCATGACTAAAATTATGCAAAAACAGATGAGTGAAAAACAAGCATTCATCTGCTGCAATGAGCCATGTTCAATTTGTGATATATATTGCATATTTCATATTGCATATATGATCAGGAGAGGCATAGAATAAATACAATAGGGACTGGAGTCTAGGACCTCTAGTCAGAGCTAAGGCAACACACAAAGATAAACGCTCGAATGATTAATAATGGTTATGCAAACCCTTCTTCTGTAAAGGTTCCCGCTTTCAAAGAGAGCTTATATAGCATTCATTCTCTGTGGAGTTGAATTGTATCTGCTTTCTGCCTCTTCCTCCATTCATCCCTCTCCTGCTCAGTTCAGCCTTCAAATTGGAGTGCATCTTGCACCCTAAATGAGATTTTACTCAACTTTTGTATACTTAGATGAGGAAAATGCAAGGTGGAAGCAGAATCCAGCACTTCTCTAACTTCTTAGCTCCCTGGCAGGTTAGGTAGTATGGTATTTCTCATCAGCCTGCTCATAATATCTGCCAAGATAGCTCAGAATCACCAGAAAAACAACTTACTTCACTGTTTTGGGAAGGAAGTTGGAAAAGCCTTTCACTTTCAAATATCCAAATTGATTGCCTTCTGTCACTTTAAATTTAATATAAGCACATTACAGTATACATGATGCAGTATATTAATATACTTAGCAGATGGATAACACTTGCTCGTGATTTAATACTTAGATATACTCATTTCACATCTACTGTACAAACACTTCATATATTTGAATCTCTAAGTCAGACTTATCTTCAGACTAGAGGCAATTGAGTCACATGAGCATAGGATTTAGTTTATTGGTTTCATAACCTTACTGGTATTTTGGCAAACCTGATATTAAAAATAAAAAAATAAGAAAAAAACCCCAAAAACCTTACATCTGGATTTTAATATATTTCACAGCATTTCCTTTTTCAACATGATGAAACCAGCTCCCCTAGACCTACAAACTGATTCAGGACAAAAATCAGACCCTGTATGTCATTCTTTACTAAAATTCACATGAATGTGTTACAAAACACTTCATAACAGATAAACCAACTGTCTGACATTTTTCATACATTCAAATACTTGCTTTAAAGTGCAGCTGATTCTTGGGAAGCTCTGGCAAGAATTTTACTGAATGAAGAGACATCATCAGAAATTAGGACGAGACCAGACCCAAGAACCTCAGATGGAAAAAAAAAATAGACATCCTTGCCCTGGCTCCAGGCCAATTAATATCCCTTGGTTCCCTGGTCTGTTTATTTGTGTATGAATGAACACCACTGGAATTCCTGGGTCGTGGTGAAAGGCTGGGAGGACAAAGTTTGGACTAGGAGTTTCTGAGCCTGCAAAGACCTATATTAACACGTAACTTCACTCACATCTATAGTCTGCTCCAAATCAATAGGATTAGTCATGGAAGTAAACTTTCACATGTGCTGGAGCATTTGGAGGGTATAAAAATGCCAACATAACGGACAAGATGAATCCAGCACAAAAAGCTAATTATACAGCAGAGAAATTCTCTTCACCTTGTTAATTCCGAGTGTCTTGTATGCAGAAGCAGTTACATTTAAGAAGAGGTTGTTTTTTTTTTCTCAGAGAAATTACTACAATAAAGAGCAAACTGCTGAGAGATCTCAGTGGAATTCACCTCTGAAAAAGGAACCAGTAATTCTATGTACATTTTTATACCCCAACACAGTTACTAGAAATGTAAAGTTCCTGCAGGATGCTGGCAAATATGGAATCATTATAATGCAGATAAACTAACATTTCTATAAGCTCTGTCAATGATTTACATACTTAAAACAGGTTGAAGCTTCTGAAATCTAAAGACATGAGTCAAAGATGGACAAGAGTATCGTGGAACAAACAATTAAGGATAAGAAAAGGCAGAAGACAGAAGAAGGAAGGTTTGATTACCAAATTAAAAGGAAGGAGCCAGGAAGCAAGCTGAATTAAAATCTCTAAATGGATTTTAAGTGCGTGAAGGAGATTGTTGCAGCAGGAATTCTTCCCTTGGTTCAGTGGATGGTGTCCCCAAGCAACTTAAAGACAGATAAAGTCTGGTGATTTCCCCCTCCCCCCACCCCGATTTGGAAATAGTATATTCTGAATAATTTATCTGGAATAAAATTTCTTCTTATTTCAGTGAGATCTGGAAACAGATGTCTACATGCTCACTACTATGTCCCCAGACAGTCACATCACAGGAAAAAAGCATCATATCATTCAGCAAATTGTAAAATGTCAGTGGTCTAAGCACAAATTCTCTGTCATAACTCTCAAAGCTGTTGTATCATGAAAGGGAAGTCTGAAAACTAATTTTAATTTCAGATTTGGTTTCCTGTGTTGTAGAATTCAATGAAATGTTGATATAAATTTTTTAATAAAGGACGATTTATCTCAGGCAAATTTATCCTACTTTTCTGAGGACAAACAATTCAGTCAGAAGATAGATTCTAAATAAAATACCAAAAATTCAAACAAGTCAAACTGGGATCAAGATAAATCACAAACTTGTTACATTTTTTCAGAGCTAATGCCTAATTTGACTAATTCTATCAATGGTGGTCCCCTCCACAGTTATTCAAGTACATTTTCAAAATGCTCTGCCATTATCAGCTGAAAATTTTAATGCACTTTTGAAGGACATAAAGTTTGCTGGGAAATTGTTGTTTGCTCATGCAAAATTGCCAAAGGAAAAACCTTTCTTTCCTGATCATGCTCAGATCAGTTGTATATAGTATCTCCTTTCCTGAGAAGAAAAAAATGCCCAACTGCATCATGGAGGGAAAAATCCCAACACAAAACCAACTAACAAACAAACAAACAAACAAAAATCCTTCTCTTAAGGTCTTACCAACATCTGCAAAATAACTGCTTATGTTCTCTGGATCAGAACTTAGTAAATCTTAAGATGCCTGTGAGTGCATGACAAAACCTACACAACAGGGTAACTACTACATGGTGTAAAAGACGTTTGTATTGTGGATTTTACTTCTTTTTCAGAGGTTTTTGAGAGGACATCCTGGTTTTCTCACACCTTTTATCACCACCAAACTGCCAGCTGTCAGATCACCCACTTTCCCTCTCTTTGCAATGAGCTTCGATCTGCCACTCTGCAAAGTAGGAGCACGTGGAGATGGTGAACAGGCTTTCCAGAGCTCCTGGCTTGGTGACTCTCTAGGATTCTCTTCCTTGCTAGAGAGAGAAAGGAGGGCGGAAAAGATCTCAATTCCTTGAAGGCTACAAAATTTTAAAAGCCTTTAAAGGGTGTTTTGTAGGAAATGGGATGTTCAGCCATTGAGGCTCATTCCAAAAATCAGTGCTAGAGGTCTCTTTCTCTTGTCTTTCCATCTATGAACAGCACTGTGATCTCTTCCATGTGAAATTATTGGAGGAAGAGGCCGGGGTAAGATAGCTGCAATACCTAGACAAAATGTAAGTTACTATGAAAATTACAGATCTGAGATATCTGAGTACAGCCTCTGAGAGCTGCAGAGCTAAAAAATCAAGCTGGTGGTCAGAAAAGTGTCAGAAACCTTATCACGAAAATTTAGGACATTTTTTGTTGCTGTGAGTGGAGAGATAACAGAGGCCAGTCAGGAGATACTATCAGCTAAAGAATCCATAGATCTCCTGTAGATTTCACAAGAACAAGCATGATAAAATAGCCTGGCTGCTTGGGATTACAGGTCCCAGCCTTGTGTCTGCATCATCTCAACTGCATCAGGCTGCCAGCTGCCAGAGACTTTACTGAATCGTTCAGGGGCATAGATTCCTTAAATTGCTGTCACAGACTTCTGGTAGCTCTCATGTTCTTTACACTACTTGTATTATTTTTATGGCAATGGTAGAGTAAAACTGTTTTGTCTTCCCTGTTTCTGTGCCTGTAAGAAAATTTAAGTATTTGATGATAATTCTGGCTGTGGAGGTCCAACTTAGTCAGTACTGACATAAGGGAGGGACTACTGGGTAACATCTCAATTTACCATCCTAGGTATTCATCATGCTTCTCAGTCCTGGAGCTCTTCTGCAGGCCTTCCATTTTCCACAGCCCTGCTATGCTTCTTTCTCACCCAGAGCCCTCCACATGTACGCTTCCCAGAAAGTTGCACTGCTGCATTATAGATGTCTGTTCAGATGTCAACACCAACTTTCCTGCTCCTCTGTCTTTCCAAGATTGCACTGTCAAAAGCAGTCAGCCGAAAGTTACATGTGAGTTAAATGTTGTCTCAGTCTCTTGGGGAGTTCTGAGACCCTGTGTTTACAGGTGAGCAGGAATATATTTGCAACTGCTCATACGAGATTGATAGCAAATGTGAGTATTGGTGAGGGCTGATAAAGGAGAAGGCTGGAGCAGAGGGGTAACCCTACACTTGCAGAAAGCAGCAATGAAGGAACTATGAAGAAACAAATGGCCTTTTATTTTTAAGGACAATGCTCCTAAAGGCTGTTTCTTGATGGAGCAGAAGTAGGACCAAGAGAAGAGAATGGGCAGGCTTTGATGGTGGGGGTGGTAGCATTTAAAAGATCTGTGATGGTGACACAAAAGACTTGATATTCATATATATAGGGACTGTGAGGAGATATAGGAACTTTAAAGCTTGTATTTTACCAGCTAACTGGACGACATGATGAAGACATCTTGTCTGGGCTCAGCAGATCCCAAGATGAAGATGGTGCCTCTCACATGTGGAGAGATTTCCCTGCACACAGCGCTGTGAATGTCTTCTATCAAGGAAGTGTTATATGGACTTAAGAAAGTGTGTCTTCCAGCTGAGACCTTTGTTCTGGATTGGTTAAAACCTCTAAAAACATGTCTTTCTGATGTTTCTGGTTAATAACAGCTTAAGTCTAAAATTAAAACAGCCCTTGTGTTAGAAGGACAGAAACAACCCCAGTGGGCTTTGGGAGCAGCATTCCCCCAGTGAGGCAGGAAAGGGAATGTTTTGATCACTGAACTGAAGTATTTTCTGCTTGACGTGGAAGGCCAGGTGGGTGAGCAGAGTAACAGAGCACAGAAAGGCTCTCTGGAGAAGGATCTATTATTTTGGGGGTTCAGTCTCCTGAATCAAAAAGAAGAAAAAAAGGTTTGGGGAGAAGTCCTCTCCCAGGGTACTTACTTGTATGTCTGCTTTCTGACACATACCTACTCAACATCGGCGCTCCAGTGGTTTTTGCTTGACATCATATTTAGATAAACTGTACTCCTGAAACAGCAGGATGATTTGTGTATAAGTTTTCATTTTTATTGAATGTGGACTTCTACTCATTTAAGAAACCTTGGGCTCTTAATTTTCCGTTTCATCTTGCCCTTGAGGATACTTTGGTTCTGCTGTATTTTTCTGTACTTGTCTGTCCTCTGTGATTGTAAGTGCTTGAGACTTATTAAATATAAAAGCTCTTTGATATCAGCTGGAGCACAGCTGAGGATTAAGCCTGCCCCTCAATGCTCTCTCTGCCTGCTGCTGTCATGTGTAAATCCTATGTAGGAATCGCTCCCTTCCAAAGAAATCAGCTGTAGCCTGCATGAAACATAGCAGATGCTTTGCAAAACAGATCAGAAAGGAAGCGAAGATATCTTTCCCAATGAACTTTGTGATGAATATAAAACCCAGCATCAGAGCAGCTTCCCGCAGGAAACCAGCAAATAGGCATCCACAACTCACTCATCTATAAAATGCCTCCTGGAATCTTTAATGGCTGTGAGCAAGCACCTGTCAGCTCCATGCCACACGGGGAGAGACAGAGGCAGCGTGGCAGCAGTGGTGCCCAGAGGAGCAGTGCTGCCAGGCTGTGCTGCTCCTGACGGGCCCATTGCAACCACCTGAGCGTGTCTGGGGAGTGCCCCAGCCGGGCATCGGGCTCAGCTGACCCCACCTCAGCCACTGAGGTCTCACAGCACCGCACTTCTCCGCGTCATGACTGCAAGCAATGATACCATAATCTCCAGAACATAAGAAATTCTTAAAAGTTTCTAAGACCAAAGCAAACTGGTAGTATTGGTCATCGAAAGGTAATGAAATTCGGCTGTAAGGTAGGAATCTACTTCTTCTGGCGATGATCAAATATTTTGCTGCCAAGGTTTCCTCAGCTGTACTTTACGTTTTAGTTATTTGAGTCTCCATTAATGTGTCTGTTCTGGAACTAATTTTTAAGTGGTTTACCCACAGGAATACCAGTCCATATGCTTAAAATAAAATGGGGGATATATATAAATATATATACACACGTAGAGAGGGGGAATTTTTTTTTTCCAAGTGATAGCATGCCTCTATGTGATTACAATGTGTAAAAAACACTCCAAAGCCTTCTTCTCAATCCATATTTATAGGAAAAGTCCTGTGCACTTATAAAAGTGTGAAGAATTCTGAAACCATACCATAAATCAGCTGTAAAACTTCATGGGCTACAACCATGTTGTAAAGTTTCTTGGACCAATATGAGAGTCCAAGGGCCTTTTCAGCCTCTTGGTTAGGTAACTGTGCTGCAAGCTAGTTGCTTCTCATAAGTCAACCATAACCAAACTCCTGCTCTGCTTCTCAGGGGAGCTGCATGCTGCCTAGTGCTTTCTTCTGAAGGCATTTGTTTGGGTTTTGGTTTTTGTTCTTGTTTTCTCACTAGAAGCTGATGTGAAAAGATGTATTGACAAAGAAATGCAGATAAGCTGTGGGCAGGCTTACTGCTGCTGCCATTCATACCCCTTTGAATCACGGCATTCTGGAGCAATCAGCTCTTCAAAGGAGTCTGCCCAAATGTTGCTTCTTCCAGATTTGATGTTAACATATACTGATTTATTACAGTCAGGAGCTGGGACCCATCAAAATCACCTTCTGTGTTTATGCCACACCTTCACGGTTTCCTCTTGTGGCTCCTGTGATCCTCCTCCAATTAAAGGCTTGTCTCATCTTCCCCTCAGCTCAGAGACAGCATCCTTCTTTCCAGCAGCTTGTCCTCTTTCCGACTGCAGCTGCAATGCCGCCCCATCCAAGCTCTGTAGGTCTCTGTAGAGCTATACTGCCAAACACGCGTAGAAGACAGACCTGTTACGTCTTCCTGAACACTTTGAGAAGGATTGTAGCTCAGTACAAATGTTTGCAGTGCTGTCTCTTGAGTTATTTTGATGGTGGCTGTGGAAGAGTGATGTGCTGACAGAAAGGGATATGTGTTTGCAGCCCTCTGTTGGCAGGAGCTCCTTGTGGGCCACATACCCGATGGCACTGCTACGGGCCAATGAGATCTGCTACAGACAAAAAGTTACCTGAATTTAGGATATAACTCTCACACCAGCCATCTCTTTATTTCCTTTGTTTTATTGGTCTTATTTTGTTTTCACAATGGCTTATTCTGTGTATCTGAAGTCTGCATTTTTTTGGAACTTAAGCAACTTGTTTTGTCTGCCTCTTGTGCTGATGTGAATTTTGTTGGATCCTATTTAAGGCGACAAAGATCACTGTTCTTTGCCTATGAGCTGTGTATTCAAGTCATATTAATATTAAATAGGATTTCAGGGAATACATTGAGGGAAAATAATCCTCTTTAACACCTCTTTCAACATACCTACTTTATTTATTTGATATTTCTCACCTCTTGAAGCTATTTTCTTATTTCCCTGTCTACACAAGTGTAGACCACATCTCACCCTTCTAACACTACTCCCTCCCTCCCCTCTTAAGGACTCTCAAGGATGCCAGGCATATGGTTCTTTGTGCTGTTTTCTTTTTTGCTTCCATTTAAGAGATGCTGTTTGTTTCCTCTCCAAACCCATTTTCATTCAGAGACCAAAACTGCTTCCCCTCTGTTTTGATCTGGAAAGGAACATGTACTTGTCTGAAGCCATATGATGTTCTAAGACTCCTATAAAGATTCATTTATTTATTAGCCTTCTTTGAGCTTGAAAAACACAACCATTTTTTTTCACAGTGCCTTTAATCCTTAAGTACTTCACAAATTACAGCTTCAGCACTGACAGAGAAGTGCTGTGGCCTATAGGGTTGGGCAGCCCTTTTGGAGTAGATGGCTTCATGTGGGTCCTTTTAGGAAAGGAAGTGTTCTCCCATGAAGTTCAGTCTCAGTCCATGGGCAGAGATGCTGCTTGTGGCAGGCAGATGAGGGGTTAATACCCAGCTTCATGTTCTGTTTTGTTCTTGAAATGGTAGCATGAGCCATCAAGTGCCATTTCTACATATCTCCAAAATAATAAACGGCATTTCTGTACTCCAATGAACCATTTAGCTCCAGCCTTTGATTAAATTGTTTTTCCATTATCCAAGAATGAAGTGTTAAATGAGTTGGAAATCTGTTCTGGACTAGAGATGTCTTTTCTATAGTACTAACTGCTAACAAAGTGGAACAGAATACTAAGGAGGAGGAGGAGGAGGATAGGTTTCTTGCATGGAATTTAGTTTTAAAGGAAAATGATCTGGTCATATGTTAGCCATAGTTTAGAAATCTTAGAATGAAGGCACTTAACACTTGAGATTTTCAGGTTGTTGCAATTTATCATATATGACTTCTGTAGTTGCATATAGCTAGCTTCCAGAAATGTCTGAATGACTGCACAGTTTACAGTTACCTGGGTAGTATGATCACTTGTAATTGTAATTGGTCACAATTTCTAGTTTAGTATGAGGATTACAAGGCATCTCTAGCGTAGTCATTACCATTTTTTTGCAATGATTGTTAGTTAATCTCGGCTATCTCATGTGCCTGTGATATGAATCAGTAATTGCACACGGCCAATTAACCTTTATTTCCCAGGTGAGAGAAGTGGCAGATAGGGTAATGAAGGAAGGCTTAAATAAAGTATCATCCCATCTGGAAAAGTTACAGCACTGGAGGGTGAGAGAGGACATGGACCCTATCTTTGAAGACAGCGCTTCAAAGGTTTACATAATAAAAGGGCTGTGTGGGACACCAGTAATAGTCCCATTGCTGAGGGGAAAATTACCACATTACTGTTTGCTTTTTACTCTTTCTTTCTTTTTCTTTTTTTTCCCTCTCCTGTTAACAGTGGCCTTGTGAGCACCAACGAAGTAAGAGCTTTGGCTCCCATTCGCTGTGCAGCTGCCACAGCTGTGCTGCAGGGCTGCACCTGGCTGGGTGCTCTGCTGCAGGCAGCTCCTCTGCAGCCAGCAGGGCCCAGCAGCACCCAAGCACCTCAGCCACCCTCATGCAGCCTGGCAGCCCACAGAAGACTGACTCTGGAAGTAGCTTTCTGAGCCATCACCTCATGCCGACATAGCTGACTTGTCCCTGGCCTCTGCTATTCCTCCTCAAGTCAAAATACACAATCATTCATACCAAGGGCTTCCTCTTTAGGCTTTGTTCATGTCTTTGCTTTTCTTCTGGGTGTGCTTTCTTCAGCTGTTGAGCAGGACTGTGTAGCCAGAAATCTGGGAATGTCTCAGAGCGAAACACTTTCCTCTGATCCCTTTCTTCATTCAGCACCATGGGTGGCAGCTCCTTCAGAGGGGAGAAAGAGTGAGAAAAGTTCTTGTCCTCCAGATCTCAGAAGAGCTTGAAAATGTGAGTAGTAAAATCTCGGACCATTAGTGAATTTGAAAATAAATTAGTTTTATGTGCTGTTAAGATTTAAAGACAGTCTCATCACTTTTTAATGAAGACCTGCCACATTTGTGCTTTTTGAGTCCTTCCCATTGGTTAAACAGGTGATTTACCTTCTAGTTTGTTCTCACTGCTGCTGATACCACAAACGCATTTACTAAGGCAGGCAGACACCTCTTGCACATCAGGAGGCAGAGAGGTTGGGTTTGTCTGAACATTATGCAGAGCCTTGTCATGCCTGCTGGCCATTGTGAGGAGCTCAGACTGGGACGAAGACACTCCTGGGGTGCACCACCAGGAGGAAAGAAGATGACTTCTCATTTACCAGGCTGGAATATTGAGAGATTATCTGCAACATCCAGGGGAGCCTTTAGCCAGTGCACTATTAAATAAAATGGCATAATTATCAAAAAGAGCACGGAGCATTTCCACAGTGCCTGCTATGCTTCATAGGGACGTGCAGAGCTTCACAAACACGTCAGTATGTACAGTGGCACTGAGCACAGAGAGGGAAGGCAGGAACCAGCTAAGGTTTTACTGTGTTACAAGATCACCAGCAGAGAGGCAGAGATGGAAATGGGCACCTTTGGGCCATGCCCCTGCCTACAGAGACAAGAAGAGGTGCTCAGCAGCTGCTGCCCAGTCAGGCTGGGCAGACATTAATGGTCTAGCTCAGCCAGGAGTGTGCTTTTCAAGTGAATTGCCTGATTACCTTCCATTACCATGTTCCACTGACAGTCTGGGTGCACAAGGCTGGATGCCTCCTTGCTGGAACAAAATGGGATGATGCAGCTGGGGATGAAGCCCCTGAAGCCTGTACAGTGCCAGTGCTGTGGCAGGAGCACCCTTGATCCTGACCTGCATCTTTGCAGGAATCATGGCAAGGAACAGGTCTTAAACAGGCAGGAGTTTCCAGGAACGAAGGAATTTCTGGATGGCTCCATGTGCTGTAGAATGGTTAATGTAGTGAAACCATTAAGTTACTTTCAGGCCCAGTTTTCACAAGCGTGGTGTGAACACAGGCTTTGTTCCTTAAAGGTGTGACTCTTCGTCTGCAAGCTGTTCTAAATATGTGCCTCCATGTTCAGTGTGCCAAAAGAAATGTTCTGCTACATTCTGATTCTGGTTTGGATTTTCTTTCTGAGTTTTAAGCCAGTAATGTGCACAGTTACAAATATGGTATCAGTGTTCAACACCATCAAATATATGATACTTCATGTTGCTTTGCTCATCCTTCCTCTTCCCCTTAAGTTGTTGGCTCATACATTGCTAAGAAAATTATAGAGAAAGGCAAGTCTTAGAATAATTAGAGAAATAATAATTAACATTTTCCTTTTTTTTCCTTTTTTAGGGAAAAGCTTATATTTCAGTTAAGTTTCAAAAATAAGCCTAATTTCTTTTTTCTTTTTAACAAGACTGCTGATCATGCTGGTAAAAGTTGAGCAAGCAGTATTGGCTTTATTTAAAGCTTCAGCTGCTCAGGTAGCCACCAAATATAGCTGAGTTCTTACAGGAACTGCTTGTAGGATTCTAGTATTGTTTAGTTTGAATACAAATCCTAATTCTAGGGTTTCATACCACAACTAGATTTAATGTAAGTGAGATTCTGATCTGGAGCCAAGCTCCACATCTGACCAAATCCAAGTATGTCAGAATCCCAAAATGTATTTTAAGTATATCACATAACAGACTCAAAACATCATAAAAGTTACATGATAAATGTAACCAAGTAGGAATGTTTTCATAAATAAATGAGGTTTTGTGCCATTGAGCCCTTCTGCCATGGTGTTGAGGGTCAGATCCTTATCCATCTGTGCAGAATAATCTAGCATCGTGCTTATGAACTTGGACTGTTCCAAAGCCAAGTTCGAAGGGCACAACACCAATTGCAGAGGCGAGAAAAGGAGCCAAACTTCTCAAATGCCAAGAGCAGACGGCCCAGAGCGAAGCTGCTGCGCAGGAGGGCCCACGTTGAGCAGTGCTGATCCTCAGGCCAGCTGCGAGGCATCCATCCCTTCGTCTGAGGGATGCGGCACCAGGGGCTCCAGCGCCCGCTCTCCCGTGCTCCCCGCAGGTTACCAGGCAACACCGCAGCCTCAGACCCGCCTTGTCCTCCCTGCCACGGGGTGGATGCATCCGTCACTGCTGCTGCTACCGGAAGGGAGAGAATATGATTTCCGAGGAGGGTGGGAGGAAGGTGGCTATAAATGAAGGAGATTTATATATCCCCTACCCCCTAGATTGCTGCAGATCAGCTGGCTGGTACTTGTAGATAGTCTTCCAGGAAAATTCAGGAAACTGAGTTCAATCATTTCACAGCAAATGGGATTACTGTGAGAGGAGAAAGATTCCAGATGCTAGCTCTCCTTGCAAAAGAGCTAATGCTCTTGCCTGATTTTTTAGACTATGCAATTGTAGCACCTGCCTTTCCTGAGCTGTGCAATGACGCAGCTCACCCTTACAGTGACCTTCAAAGGTGAAAACAAAAAAGAGGAAATAACTTGTATGCAGAAATACCTATAACACATCTTGCAAGAAAATACTCTGAAGAGTGCTTGCCTGCCGGCTATAGCTGATGTGATGGGGTGTGGGGCTGGAACTCCACCCTGGATTCTCACACCATTCCTCTTTTACAACCAAAGATGGTGACTGGTTTCTGCTTTTTCTTGGCTATTTTTCCTATGGCTGGGTTCATAGCCTGAATAGTTAGGATAGGGATGTGGTGCAGTACTTCATTCTGCTCACTGCCATAACACCACAAATGTGCACAAGAGAATGAGGAGGGACTGCCTGGGTGAAAGCTGGGGGAAGTGCCTTTCAGGGAGCCTTCCCTATGCCCACTATGCCAGGGCAGCCAGTATATATGCCCAGCCTGCTGACCCCAGCTTTATGCTTCTACAGAAACTTCTCAACCTGGCCAGCAGTGCCAACTCCTCCCCTGAGCCATGAGGAAACATTTCTGCAGAGCACGACGGAGAGAGAGTGCAGAGGATGTACTTTCCTCCATAGCACATCCATGTAGTACAAAGTGTAATTTAGCCCTTTGCTTCGTATCTAGTTGCCCTTAGCTGCCATGCAACCAAAAGAAGCCCACTCTTTATTTGTTTTCAGGATTTCTCCGTTGTGTTATACACCTATTCCTCAAAAGAGCTTCCTAATGTAGGCACACAAAGGATGTCTGTATCTAGGACACTACTAGTGTCCTCCTATCACTTACTGGACTTACCTTGCTCACAGGCAGAATGGGCTTCAGAAGGACCCTTTTCACACTGTATCCTGCAAAAACTTGTGTAATATATTCCTATTAAAATCTCTGTTTAAGCAAACAAGGAAACATGATAAACTATGTCTAGTTTTCATTCAATTTCCAAATTTGAAAACGTTTGCAAAAAGAGATCTGATTTCAGCAAGCCCTATTTTTTTGCATATTCTTTGTTATGAGATCTGCTCACTGCCTAAAAATGCTCAACGTCTCTCCAGGTAAGGAGCCCAGGCCCCCATTCAGGGTAAAAAAGGGTAACGGAGGCTTTATCCAAGGGAGGCCTCACCTGACGAGCAGGATCAGCAGCCGTGCCTGCCTTGCAAGGCGGCTGCGTGACGGGGCAGGGACGCAGCACATTCTTCTCCCTGCCACAGGCATTCCCGCAGAGGCAAGGAGGCTTGGGGGCTGCCAGCTGCTCAGCCCTTTGCTGCTGGAAGAATGCAGCTGAATGTGAAAACTTGTCACCAGGCTGAAGCCACGATACACCTGTCCCTCGTGTCAGTCTCCTGCAGCAAAGTCTCACAGGGACTTAAAAACTCAAGCCATAAAAATGGGATTTAACTAGCCTTATTCTAGAATGCAGTATGTAACATCCATGCTCCATATGTCCCATGTTGGGAATGTCCATTTAAACCATGCTATGTAAACAAGACAACAGCTGTGGAATGGCATGAGCCATCCTGCAGTAATTCAGAGAAGAGTTGGGCAAAACTTTAAAGGAACATTCCTTTTTGTGAAATACCTATGCCCAGAGAAATGGAAAGAATGTGTGATGGGGACCAGTGCCATCTCCTTTTTATATTAAGTGGTAGAGCTGTGAGAAACCTGTTAGAAGGAGGAAAATGAGTCCTCCAGCAATGAGGAAAAGGTAAACTATTTCCCCTTTTCATGTTGTTAACAGTCTTGTGTCTAGCCTGGAAAGATAACACCTTGAGAAGCTACTTGCACTCACCTTTTATAGGTCAGCAGTGTGGGAGCCCTGGAGGAATGTACTCTGCTAAATGTATGAAAACAGCTGGCTGCAGCTGAATCAGTTGTTTCCTCCCTGGAGATAAACGTTTGGCTGTCTTTTTTCCCCCCCGTTTTCTTAAAATCTAAATTAGACTGCCATAATGTAGAGAAATTTCCTGATATGCCTAGTGAAATATAGCAAATGAAATAACGAGCACTGCTCAGAGCATTACTTTTTCTATTTGTTAGCTGAAGTGACAGGAAAAAAGTTGTGGTTTTCTCTTCATTCCTTCAGTTGGCTTTTCTTCCACATCCAAACAAATATATTAATCTGTGGTTGAACAAAATGTTTTATTCCACTATAAATCAAATGTCTTGGCTGGTTCTTCTCCCCCTCCCCCCATGCTCTCCTTTATTAAACTCAGATAAATTGAAACAAGCATCTCTAAATGGCAGGGCAGGATGCTTGACCACTCTTAAAAAAGTGCCCAGTGGTTTGATTAATTTGACTTTAACCTGAAAATAATTAGTTTTACCAAACTTTCATTATTGGTTAATAAAACTTCTAGCATTGCAATTTTCTTCTGTTCTAGTTACCATATATATACTGACATTTGTAAAAGACGCTAAGATTTAATAACCTCCTAGGCAAATATTGACCAAGACAAGAGGTCAATGTTAAACTGTCAAATCAAAAAATCCAAACAGTCACACTGGAGTAGTTAATCTGCTTATACTTATTTTAAAAATAAATAAATAAATTAAAAGCCAATATTATCAAAGAAGTTAAAGTTGCTGAAACTCAGAAACAGACTTATTCATCTCACTGTTTACAAAACTAGTAATAAGTATTTACTTGAAACATGGAAATTAAGACTGAAAACGATCATAAATCTTACCTACTTGACCTAACCAGAAACTAGGAACCATCATCATACACATACATTTCACTTGGATGTTTAAAAGCTGCATTTCAGTAAGGCAGCTTGTAATCTTAGTGCCTGAGTGCAGGCTTGCAGGGTCAAAAGTGAGAAGTAGGTACACCCTCTTCAAAATATATGCTCTGCCAAACATCCTGGCTAAACTTACTTGCATTGAGACACTGGTAGCTTTGGAAGGGAAAAAAACTTCTCAGTGAAGGGAGGAGAGATTTTACAAGAACAATTTCTTCAAAGCTCTGGGTAGGAAGCCAAAATCTACATTTATGAACGTTTTCGGCAAGGAAATCAGTACAAGGTGTCCATCTTAAAGAGCTTTCCATCTGTGTTTAGGGAGCAGTAAGACTTCCTAGCAATGATTCCAACTTCCCCTAAAACCTGTTATTTATGATGGCCTTGTGATAAAAAATTAGAATCCCGCCTGAGTTACAGGGAAGTGGGCATACACCTCATCAAGCTTTCAGAGAGGATTTTGAGAAGAATTTCCCGCTTACTGAATTAATAACCCTGTATTTGAAAGAGGTACAGTGCAGAGGCTGGGAGCAGATGGAGCAGTCTTCTTTCTCTTCTGCGAAGCACATCCTTAAATACAGTATTTAAGGTCTCCAGACCTGCATTTTTTATTTCTGGAACTCCAGCAATTTCCTGGTTATCAACTATCTGTGAGCTGGAGTTGCGAATCACCACGTAAATGAGTACACCAAGGACCCTTATTAACAGAAAGACAACAAAGACTCTTCAGGAAAAGACAGGGGAAGCAGGAAAGGAGAAAAGATTCCCGAGGGTCAGTTGCAGGGTTAGCAGGGGGAATTCAAGGCTTGGAGCTGAACCATCAACAACTTCCTTCCACCCTCACAATGGGGCATTGTTCAAGCATTTTGGTGATGTCCTCCATTAATAATGGGGTATTCTCTTCAAGTAGCATGCCCTAGAAATTGTATGGATTAGCCATCGAGTCCCACATACTTTAGCAAGGGAGAAAGACAGAAAGTGTAGAAAAGCTAGGCTTGCTCTTGCATTCCTTCACCGTTGAGGGCAAAGGAATAAAGCAAAGCATGCAGGAAAATGTTCTTAATAAGGTGTATAATCTGGCTGTGAAAAGGGGAGGGAAAATACAACTGTAACACTATCAGTTTCATCCTAGCTTTCAACATTGGGATCATGGCTGTATTCTCTGGCCTTCATGTTAATGTGGCTGAAGTGGACGAGGTCTGCAGAGCACCGTTTATTTCAGTTGCCAGCTGTAATCACGATCACCATCACTTGTGCTGCGGCTGTGCCCCGTGTAACAGGATAGGTGTCCCCCATTCGCCCAGACCCTGATGAAATATAAAGGACATCAATCCTGTCCCAAGCAGCTTACCATGCAACCACCAGGCAACAAGCCTGAGCAACAGCATAAAAGCCAGCAGTGAGGCTGAGCCGGTGCTAAAGGGAAGTTTACAGCATTTCTGGGCTTTATATCCAGCCAAAGGTGTCCAGACAATTTAGAATTGTTGAGCTTATTGTAAAATGAGCAATTAAATCACAACAGCTCTGCTTAGGCACAGTTCCACGTAGTCCCCTGAGCATGTTGCTCTCGGAATATGGGATCAGCGAGTTCACATTTAGATTGCATCAGGACTTTGTGTTTCTCAAACTGCTTTAAAACAAGCCAGCTACAAAGGGCTGCAGAGGAGGCAGACAAAGATGCAGTTGGTTGTGGAGGATGGAGGAAGATCGCCACAGAGGGAATACCAGCTGCAGTTGGAAATATGGCAGTGAGTTTAAGTTGAGCTTTCAGACTGTGGCATCCACAATTTCAACCTGCAAGAACTGAAGGTTTGAATGGTGGGTAGCATGCAGCAAATGATTCTCAAGGACAAAAAGGAAGACAGATCCACAATCATATTCAGAAGTGAGGCAATTGAAGAAAAGTAGCATTGCAAGCACACAAAATAGATATACAGATAGCAGGATAGATAGGTGGATAGCTAGCAGGCTTGTCTGCAGGGGACATTTAGTACCAGCTAAGCTAAGGTGTGAATTTATACAGCCCTAATTACTCCACACTAGCTTCCTGTGTGGATAGCCTTAATCTGTACTAAGAACACTCCTGTGAGCACAATGACACATTTACTACTACGGGAGTTAATAGAGACCAGCTAATGCGCTGCAAATTCACACCCTGGTGAGCAACATCCCGCCTGGCCCTGCTGACTGCACAGCAGTGCTTTTTCAGCAAGGGACACTTCCAGCCAACTACAGTCAGGGAAAGCTTTTCCTGATGCCCTCTGGGGACTGGGCTGCCTGTGCAACCTGGTGGACAGAAATTGTTAACAAGGATTGAATGGGAAAGCTTGTGAAACAAGTAAGTCTGGACTTTTCTATTAAGGTTGGAAGAGTGTCCTCATGGAATTTTTTTTTTCCCAAGGTGTAATATTTTATATTATCAAATAACTCTGAATACAGATATGCTAATATGCTTTATGTATCCTACAGATATGATTCTCTTTCACCACATACAAAAGTTTATTTAACCTCTTTGTCAGAAATGGTGAACCTGAAACACAAGTGAAATGATGTACCTGAGAGTATATCTGGAAAAGGAATCCTTATCTCTTGATGCTAAGGCCTGCTCCTAGGGAGTTTGGCTGTCATAAAACAAATTATTTTGTTTTTGTGGAGGGCAGAAGACCTGAGATTTTGGTCCAGCTATGAATCTGGATCCAGATTTTGCAGCTGAGGCACTGCAGTATGTGATGAACCTAGTGAAAAACTGTGCTTGTTGGAATGCATCAAAAATAACGCTTTAAAGAAAGGATTTTAACAAATCCTAGTCACTTCTGAAAAATGTTTGCTTTAATCCTACTGACATTACTGAGACACTTAATCCTAGAATTGTCTCACTTACTTGAGTACATTTGGGGGGAGAACAATCTGGTTCTATGGAAACAAACATACTCTTTTTATGAGTGATAGGTTAAGCATGCAAAATCTGTCATTACCATAATGACAAGAGTGGTGCTCCATGAGGAATACTAATGCATCTGTACTCATTCCATCATGGAGGGCATGCCACTTTTTTTTATTGAAAGCTGCTGATGTGAATAACATGGAAAAGTTTCTCAACATTTCCTGTTTTGCTGAATAGTATGTCACATTGTCACATCACACTGTTATGTGATCTGGTAATGAAACACCATAATGCACTTGTGCATGGAAACAGACTCAAGGATATGGAGACTACATCAGCCCTCAATTATCTGGCCTTGGATGGCCTAAAGCCCAACCTTCTGGATGCTTTTACATAAATGCAAAAAAGTAGCAATCAGAACTGACAACCATCACTGCCTGCAGGAATGTAACAGCACCTTCTGTGAAGGCAGACAAAACCAGTGTGCTGCTGTAATATTGGGTGCTTATCAAGAGACATCACACCTGCTCCTAGCTATCTGATTTTGTCCCTAGTGTTCTACAAGTAAACAAGCTGCTGTAAACCCTCAGCTATGTTGTGTTACTCTGCAGTTATATATAGAAGCTGCAGTGTGCTGCTTTGCAGGGATGAAGCTGTTTTATAAGGGGATGCTCCGATAGGAAACATCTGTCCCTTTTTTATGGGCATGGTTTAAGCCACTGAAGTGATGCTTCTTTCCTCTTTCCCTTCCCTTCTCTCCTAGCAAGCTATTCCTCAGTTTGCCAGCTATTTACAGTCTATTCCAAATGTCCTTCTCCTATTTCCAGGCCTGAAATAGCCGTGATACTACTCAATATGCTGAAGCTTACATTTTTGAAGCTTAGCATCTAAGGACATGTTTGCTGATTCCCTTCCAGCTCAGAGTGGATGGGTACGCAGTGGGTAAATTCCTCAGAACTCCGAGACATACAGTTCAGTCAGGCAGAGAATGGCTGTGTGTTACCATATCCCATCTGTAATGCTATCATTACATGGTTGAATTGCAGTTTCCATTATAAGCCCCATTTTCCGGGGTTTGTAGCTCATCCGTAACTGGCCATTAAGGTTGTCAGCCTAGCAATGAATATTTTTCTAAGACTTTGTTAGAAAATTATCCTAGCTTGTGCTTATTTTTTAATAAGCTGAAATCTTATTTAAGAGCTGAAATCTAAAAATAGATTTTAGATGTGGGCTGTGAAAATCTCAACAGATCGCAATGCTCTCACTAAATACCATGGGTACTTTGACGCATACACTCAGCCAGCAGAGCAGCACAGACTGAAACCTTGAATTTGAATTAAGGTTAATTGAATGTCTTTCTGCATCTTGTGTGCCATACTGCTCCATCCCTGGCCTTCCAACTCTGATTAGAGGCACCGTCTATATTTAGCTTTCCCACACTCACCCCAGTCATTCTGCATATTGGACTGGATCTCACATATTCGGCATTTAGGTTAGTCTTGCTCAGTTTCGAAGGCAGAAATCAGCACTGCTAGAATCTCTGTACACCTCCAAGGAATGCAAAATAGATTCCATGCTTAGGCAGCAGGTCAAAGCATTATGGCTGTTGTGGGTCTTGCCCTATCTGCTACCTAACCTTATTTGCTTGTTCTTCTGTGTCCCTCATGGGAAGGATTGCATGGAGGAACTTTCTGTCTTACTTTCTGAGGGTGAAGGAAAAACCGTGCTCATTCTCTTGTGGAGTCTTCAACTTCTGGGATCCCTAGAACTTTATGAAACCTAGATACAAGAAATGCAAGCCACATTTTTGGTGATCTTTTGTCCTGCTCTGGCCTGGGGTCCCCTCTTCTTACTGCATCTCTCAGACAATGTGTCTTCAGATGGTTTTCTTGAAATGGTTAATCTGTAGTTTGGAAAGGTCAGGTCATTCCCTCCTGAGCTTGCCTGAGCTCCTCTCCAGCCACAGAATTTCTCATCCAGGTAATGTGGTTGTGGCAAGCTATCTACCATGCTGTTGAAAAAGACTTGCACCCATCCCTTGATTTAATTGTGTGTCATGGTCTTATTGTTTATTGCTCCCTTTGGAGCTAGGACCTGCATTTGGTATCCTTTAAAATGCTGTGAACTCTTGCAATGAAGTCAAGCAAATGGCAAAGAGGCTGATAAATTAATAGCCTTGTCTGTTGCCTCTGGAACCAAGATTCAGGTGGATTTCCACTATAAAATTTCAAACTGTCAAGCTACAGTTCAGAGTTGAAGATAGTAGGGAACCTTGTGAAAGTATGAGAACTCTCTAATATTCTAGTATGGCACTAATAGCAAATTTATATTTCTCCTCTTGCTACAGTTTACATTTTCCCAGTTTAGTACTATGGTGCACAGTTCCCAGCATGTATAGCAATGACATCCAGAAAGTTTGCTACCCCTTAAATCCTCTCTGTCCCTTTGTCAAAATTTGCTATGCCGATGGCAGAGACAGCATAGCAGGCAACACATCAGCTCCACTGATGCCACAGTGCACAGTATATCAACTAAAATAAAGTTTTAAGTGGTAAAGTGCCACTGGTTTTAATTTATGGTAAAATATGGAGCAGTGCACTGCTGCTGAGGAGCGGGTACAGCAGCTCCATCACTTCTGCCACAGGAGCAGCAACCTTAAAAAAAAAGGTAGGTCAGCCAGCTGGGGCAGCTAGGATTTAGCTGCCACTGTCAACTCTGACAGAGGTCACACACCAGAGACCTCAATTTCACCTACATTATCCACTCCTGCTGAATTAACTCATTCCTATCAGCTTTTACTGCTTTGGATAACATGTGGATATCATATTGCCTATTGCTTAGCCAAGCTTGTTTTAGACCACAACTGGAGAGAATTCAGAGAAAAGCAGTACAATGAGTTTGCCACTGACTCTTCTGGCAATGGCATACCCAAGAACAGGGCACAATTACTCCAGGATCCTGCAGAGAGGTACCAGTGCCTTCTCAGTCCTCATGCATTAATAAATCACATTCCCTTAAGTAAAATCAAATGCACAGTAGAAGACTGAAGCTTTTCCCCAACTCTCCCTTTTGCTTGTTCAGCTTCTGAACTCTTATTTCTTTTTGGAATGCCACTGCTAATGTAAAGGAAATTAAATATCAACATTTCTTTCAGCACTTTTTAATCATATCCTTTGTGGCCAGAACTTACACTGTTAGTAAATGCATGTTAAACCTCGAGAAGATTACAGCGCAGCCCTGGGATCTCAAGAAACTTCAGGGAAATAGCCATTCATTGTCCCACTATTGTATTACAGCTACCTATGGTGCTAGGAAACCGAAAATTAATACTGATTAATTCATTTCTCTGATTTATACTCAATACGAGAAAATGCTAACAAATTGAAATCTATATTAATTTAGGTAGGAATGAAATTTATTCCATACAAAGATCTTATCTAACGGTGGTAAAAATCATCCTGTAGGAAGAAATTAAGCAAAATAAAGTATCTCTAAATCCATCTCATTCCTAGATTCACAAAATCAATTCAGACCTGCTCTAAGTGAGCCCAATTCCCTGAAAATAAGAAATAGATTACTCCTTTTAACAGGTCTACAATTTCAATGTATTTTGTTCTTGTTTAGATTTAAAACTAAGCAAACTTTCTAAGGAAAATTTGTGGTCCTGGAGGGAATACAAATAGAAATGCCTCCAAGAGAGCAATTGCCTATACCAGAAAATGAAGCAATGACCTATTAATAATGCATCTTTGAACAGCAACCAGTATCCTGAACAGTTCTTCTTCTCCAGATACATTTTATTTAGGAGCCTTTTGGTATTTTCAGTCTTTGTGGCAAGGCTCTCAAATAATCTGTAGCCTACTGTGAATTTAAAATACTGCCTCAGCCAAATGTGTCTGCAGACTTGACACAAGTGTGTGCCTCAATAATTCACCCTTCTCCCTACACTGCTCTTCATTATGAGACAATCCAGGTTCTTCTTTTTCTCCTACAACCTCTGGAATGATGAGCATGTATTCCTTTCAAACACCAGCTAACAATTTAACAAGGTGGGAAACCACCATAATCCTACCTAGCCAGCAAAAACCATTAGCTAATAGAATGTCTTCCCTTCCTCTTTACACTTGTGTCTTATGATTATATGCACCTGAATCACATTAGCAGAAGTGTTCTACACGGGGATATGCATTCCTACAAAGATCCTTGTCTGTTTTCTGCATGTAGAGTGCCAAGAGTGGTGGGAACCTGCAACATCCACCACAATATTTGAACGGAAATAAATAGGGAAAAAAAGGGTTTGGTACTTATAACTAAGCTGTAAATCAGTAGAAGAGAAACAAGCATTAAACTGTGAAGTAAATTCAGATTTGATGTTTCGTGGATGCAAAAGACACCAAAATGAATTCTTATTTAATCCAAAGCTAGAATAAAGGTAAAAAACAGTTAACAAAGTTGTACATGGGTCTGGAAGACCGATTTAATTGAAGGCAATATTTTATGTGATTTTCTTGTTAAACTCACCTATCCTTACAGCACAAAATAATTATTTTTTCACATGCACTACTGTAAAATATTTAATGCAAATAACACTGTTTTCCCACACATATCTATTTTTAAGATATTTTGCATCTGAGGTGCAATTTCTATTAGTACTGAAACAAATTCCTCACATTCTGCTAGTGGGTTTTTTTCCATCTATGAGCGGTTAGCACTAGAGGCTCGTGGAGCACAGTGTATGAATATGCATCATACTGGTACTAAACTTTATGGTCATGGGGTTTATTGAAGTTTTCTTTGCATACCTTCTTGTTTTCATTAATTTTTTCTTCAGTGTCAGCACCAAATACCAGTCATTTAACTCTCAACTTTTCTATCACAGGTTTTATTTAATATAGACTTCCCATCCAGCAGTAAAGAAAATATTGTGTAATGCCCCTCAACACTTAATACTAATGCCTCTGCATGATACTCATCAAAAAGCAAATAGTCCACTGCTAGTTTAAACCTTTGGAAGATAAAGTTTAAATTTATATTTCAGGATCTAATCTACAAAACCTATCACCATTTAACAAAATGGTACAACTCTTTGTGACCTCTGAGAAACTAATATTGGTACATTCCCAACTGTGGCCCACAGGAAGGGTCCCCAAACAGGGAAGGCTCAAGGCCAGTTGTTAGTTTTACTGAGGATTGG
Organism: Nicator chloris; assembly: GCA_013400495.1. Taxonomy (NCBI): domain Eukaryota; kingdom Metazoa; phylum Chordata; class Aves; order Passeriformes; family Pycnonotidae; genus Nicator; species Nicator chloris. The sequence continues at coordinate 46,759 of WAAE01001020.1, forward strand.
TTCCTGAAAAAGTACCACATGTCACCTCCACAGCTGGGGACTGAGGCAGTGAACTGCAGCTGCCCCCTGGGAGACCTGTAAGGTCTGGCAATAAATGCCAATAATACCAAAAAATGTCACACATGTCAGTTTGAGACCTCAGTGAGGTCTGGGCAAGCTGTGTTTAAAATCCTCACCCATGCCAGAGTGCCCATTGGGGCACCTCTGCTCTAAAGCATCAGAAATATCTGTACTGAGAGATATCCTGTGGGTTTGCTAGGAATTCAACGCTCCTCTGTCTTCCATAAAAGAAGGTAAGCAGCTCCCAGCTGTAACACAGAAGTCTAAATATCCTCTAAAAATATTTTTTCTGTCCACTGCAACTGAGATACACAGCTTTCCAAATTCTCTGTGCAGGGCCAGAATATATGTTATTGATTCTTTATTAATAGTTTTGCCTAGCAGAGCTTTACTGATCCTGCAGGATTAAGAATCCAACAAGTAAGGTTTAAAGATGGTAGATGTTTTCTTTCAAGAAAAAGGTTATAAACAAGCTGTATGCTATCTGTAACACCTTATTTTCTCATTTGTATCTGATTCCTTCCTCATGAGAAAATTTAGAGGGAACTTTGCTACCATATTTGTGGTGAAGCCACAATAAATCCAACCGGATATTCTGCTCGAGGGAGAGATCCAGGGGGGAAAGATATAAATTGCCAGCAAAAGCAGAACTATTTCAGGGTGGTCTACTTAGAACTAGCTTCTCTGCTTGTTGATTATGTTGCTGACAGTTGGCCAAGATTTTTTTCAGAAGTACCTAAAGTTAGCTCAAAAGGTCATATTTGGGAATGCAAATAAATGGCCCAAATTACATACATTCTGTGCTCCAGCAGCTCAGACAATTACAAAGGAAGCATGCTGCTTATTCATCTTCTTCAGCATTTTGAAAATCTTGACCTTTGATTTTCAACCAGCTGTGATGTAGTCTCTGCCTCATCAACAGCTCTTAATCTATTCCACCATGAAAGGAAGTAAAAATCCGTACATATGAGACTGTAAAAGGCATAAAAATTAAGATATGAAGCTACTTTCTCCAGAATGGCCAATCCAAGAGCAAGATGCCAACATTCCCTCTTTTCAGATGCCAGCCTGCCAAGGCAGGAGAGGCTCTTTCAAGTCTTCCTAAAAAACCCCAGTGTGGAGGGTGTTAGCTTCGCTCCTTGGTATCATGTTGTTGAGACAGCTTGCTGGAAAGCAAGTGCATAGAATTAGATAGCGAAGGAGAGAACGGGAGATCTGAAACACAAGTGATGGGATCACAGTGGGATAGCACTGAAGAAGCTGGCACAGACCCAGAGAACTCTTTGCAGTAACAGAGGAGAGAATTATTACAAACCCTCATCCTCATTCCATGGGAGCAGTTGGTAGCTGTTAACTACATGCAGACTATAAAAGGAGAATGAGAACTGGCTACCTTCAGACAGAAGAAGAATGAATAAAATGCATTAGGTCTCCAACATATGAAGAATCAGAAACCTATACAAATAAACTCTTTCTGCAACAAGGCACATTGCCAGCAGCAACAGGCTGAAGTACTAGTCTGCTCTGACAGCAATGAGAAATGGCAGCTACTCAGAAGACATCACCTTAAAATCATAACAGCAAAAAGTGCCACAGACCTGCATATGTCTGGCTTTTTTAGGAAGAAAAATATTTTGGCCATAGATAGTTTCTGGCTTTGGCTTTTGAGTAATTGAAGAAATCAGGCAGTGATTTAAGAGGTGTGGATCACGCAATGGCTATACACAACTTGGCTGTGCTAGCAGGGCTTACTGCTCTTATCTCATCTCTCTTGATTTTAAAAAGACTAATCATCAACACAGCAGGATACATGCAGAAAACCAAAAGGCCCTGTTCCACAGTTCTCCTGTTTGCATGAGCCTGCAGTAACTCACTTGACTGAGTGGTCAATAGAAAACTGATAGGAGACAAGGATATGACCCCATCTGGAGAGCCTCAAGGCAATTAAAGGACAGAGAAATAGGGTTTCAATTAATGTTGAAAGCATTTGTAAGAACAAATTCCTCCTTCTGTGAAAATGTGTTTGGATACATCTGTGTATTAAAAATAGAGAAAGGACTCCCTATAAATTTATGCACACTGGCCTGAACATTGTGGTGGGGTGCAGTTAAAGTAAACAGTGGAACATAGGAGAGTAGGGAAGAATGGATTTGACCAGAGTCTCCAGTTAATTGTTTCAATTCCTTACTTCCTCTTACATTTTATTTTATTCCTTTAATCAAGCTGTGTATTTTTCTTGAGCTAATTAATCACTAGGGAAAGATGCACTTCTAAGGAAGTTTAAAGTGGTGCTGTCATACTTCTATAAGGCAAATTGTCCAAACTCAGCTCCAAGAAGCTCCTGATTGTTCTGATGACCACTGGGAATACCATCACCTTCACATTAAAGGGGTCTCCATTTCCCCAGTGCTATATTTGAAATTAATTTCATACAAAAGGCTTCACATAACATGAATAATCGATCTGCCTGCAAGAAGAGCAGCATTGGCATCAACCACTATCTTTAGTTTCTTTCTCACCCTCTGTGACTGTAGACTGTTTAATCAAGATTCCTGTCCAACTGAGTGTGTCTTCTACTTTGATACTCCTAGGAGCACTGTTAATCCTCCTTCCAAAGGAGACCAAACATTTAAGATCATCTCCTATAAGAATTCTCTGTGAAATTATCACAAGCAGCCAAGGGACTTTTCAGGCTTGACACTTGCAGATCAAATATCCTATGATTTGTTTGGTGACACTGTTCTGAATGTCATCCTGTCATTTATGGATCAAGTATAAACATTTCATCATAACCTCTCACGTGAAAAGCACCCGCCACTTCCTCCTTCAAATCCCTCCTTAAGTGCATTTCCTTTCAAAGGCTTCCAATGTTCCTCTGCTCACCAATAACATCTGCACTCACTTTATGGTAAAGTAATATCAGCAACTTGAGCCTAAAGTAGACTTTGTACTGCCTGTAGAAGGACCCAGTCTGTTTGCAAAGTCTATATATATCTTAAGATCATCCTCTTCCCTTTCCCCCAAAAAACAACCAGAAACTGATATAATCCAGGATGAAATTTTGGTGGCAGATCTTCCAGCTGGGTCCTGCCAGTGGAACAGCTGAATAAAACAGCACAATCTTCCAACCAGTTTCTAAAGAGAAAACAAATCCCAAAATATTTATATTGCACATAGGAACACTTTGAAGCCTCACAAGTACACTTCTTACATAAGAGATGTCTGCAAACCTTATAAAATAGAAATAGCAAAAATTAAACTATTCTTCATTATGCTCCCTGTTCTACAAGGCCCACTTTTCCTGAAGCTTGGGACTTATCAGCATAAGCTTTCTGCTCAAGAAAGAGTTTCTCAGCTTAGCCATTTAAATTTAAAGTTACTTTATCCTTTCAGTCTATATTTAACTCCCTGTCTTTTCCCTGAAAAGCCCCACAGAATTACAGTTGGCCTATTGACAAGCTGACCTGGACTTGTGCTGTAACACCTGATTACTGCTGATCCATGCAAAAATATCAAATTAATCACACAGCATGGAATTTTACCTAATCAAGTTCCATCTTCCCTGGAAATTCGGACCCCTGCTTCCCACATCGCACCTCTGCCTCTCCTGCTGCTGATTTGGCATGGACCAATGCCTTGTTTCCCACAGATGCAGCTCCCAAAGGGTAGCTGCCAGGCCTGCCTTCAGCAGAGGCAACAAGTGGGATCTGGCAGCAGCAGTGATGGAAGCTGTGTGGAGGAAGTCACTGGAGAATGTCCCCTAAAATGGCACTGTATGCATTTGTTTTAGGAGCACAAAAGGGTATACCCAGAGGGAGGGCAAGGGTGGAGCTAACTGCACAGAGAGTTGAGCCTGCCTGGGAATTGAGATACTTATTTATACACTATTCTGGACTTCTAATTCTATATATTTAGATACACAAATAAATGGCCTGTTTTCCTGCAATACTGAGAACTGCTTTTACTAAATATGGAAACAGGGTATCTAAAAATAAACACACAGGTATGAAGATATTAGCCTTATTCTATAAAATAGGGGCAAGACAACTGCAGCAACTTTAACGTCCAAAATACTCCTAAAAAGAATCCATTCTCCCACCCATCCCACAAAGACCTCTGAGCAAATCTAAAGAAGACAAAAAAATCTTCACAAAAATTCCCAAAGTTGAGCGAACATGTCAAGAAATGTACAGAGAAAGTTACAGGTGGGCTCCCTACAGATGAATAACCATTTATGTTGCCAAAGGACAACAAAAATTTGATGTTATTTTACTGATTTCCACATTCTTCATTTTATGGCAGCAATCATCATAAGGCAGCAGAAAACAATACTATCTGATGGCAAATGACCAACGTAAGCACTTACGGCATCCCCAGTCACTGTGCAGGGTGATAAAGCCACATGGCAGCTGGAGTTTTGCTACAGTGACAAGCAAATATAAACACATAAATGGAGTTTTCAGTTACTCTTCATATTTTGGAAGACCTTCAGCAGAGCTCCAGTAAAAGCTTTTCTAACACCTTAGTTTTGAACTGGAATTACCATTAAACCTATCATGTTTCTTCCTAGACACAGAAAATCCCCTTACTTGAATCCCAGGTGCATTTCTAATTTCTCTGTTTAATTACATCCCTGAATTTTAATTTCATTTTATCCTGGAAGGTTTTTTGTCAATATATGTTGAAGTCATATAATCGAGTGGGCTAAAGTCTTCCACATACAGAGACACAGACATTTTTGTTACCCAAATCGCAGCAGTCATTACTCTAAATCAGAGAAGTAAATTCGTGGGTTAGTAATTTATATCAAACTAAAAGGCAATGCCCTTTTTAAGTACTAAAGTAGTCCTCACAAATTACTGCGAACTGTGAGTTACTGTTTCACTCAACACAACAGTCTTGTACATATTTCTGTCTCAAATTTCCCCTCTAGATGCCTAAAAGAAAAAAAAAAGTGCCATGGCTCAGTCTGGACTGAAATATTTCTTCCTTCGTTTTTGTCTCCGGCGGCGCAGGATGCATTCCGCGTACAGCAGCATCTCCTAGTGGCCGTCCCGCCTTTGCTGCGTGGGAAAGGCAGGAGAGAGGGCAATTTGTGTTTCCCACCGTTTCACTGCGTTTCCGGATGCTTGTGCAATAGAAGGAATCAGGTGGGACCAGGTGTTCATAATAAAAAGCAGTATTTACCTCAGTTGAAGTGTGGGTTGCCCCTGAGTTACATGACCTGGCAATGGGAGGGTTATAATCCTTCCTGCCGAAAGAGGCGGGGAGGGCTTTGCTGAACAGCCCTGTCCAAGGGTTCTCTGTGGGAAGAGTTTCTTCAGGGTTTGAATCTGCTATCTGATCTTATTTTGTGCTAATTTATACCTGTGTAACACTACCGAATTCCTGACTTTTATCGATTAAATGGAAAAGGTGTCTACTTGCTTTCTGAGCAGTTAATAATGAAGAGTGTATTCCCACTTTATCTGGGAAAAGTGCTGCATGAAGTTATAGAAGTACTGAGGACAGTTTCCAGACAGACAATTTAAAAAGGATTTGGGGAATGCTTCAGTACTTTCAGTAGAGAGGACAGAGAGGGGCATAGGGTTTCAGGACACTAGAAGTGGCAGAGAGATTAGAGATGCTGTTAACATTGCAGCTCTAATCTGTAGCTAGCAGGCTGGAGCTGGGTCCATCAGTGTGTGCAGGACCAAGCACAGTGTGTCCAACACTTACAAGATGGGGGGAAGCCTCTGAGCCACTGGACACCCATGCATTCCCTGTGGCCAGTGCCACTGCTGGGCAAAGCACAAAAAGTCCATATTTGAGACACAGTTACTATTCAGAGCAGCTTAAATGCCTGCTTAGCTCCTGTTGAAGTCAAGATTAAATGTCAGGCACGCGTTTCGGGACTTTCCAGAGTCAAGTAAAATCAATTATTTCGAAGGGAACTTGCCCACTGTATTCATTGCTAATTCTGGTCATTATATCCATGCTTGCAATACCCCAATCTGCAAATGTTTAGAGCTTTGGTATTGTTTTCTCTAAAGCCTGCTGAAAAACATTAAAACAGACTAAGTATTCAATCTCCAGAGGTCAAAAAAGAAGCAAAGAAGTAACATTGAAATTGTGCAGGAGTGCAATCTTGCACGGTTTCCTGCACAGATAAATCAGAGTAGGTTTTTTCCATATGGGTTTTGATCTTGGCTCCACTATAATATCTCTGGCAAGGGAAACATCATACAGCAGGAAGAATACCATCATTATTCATTTATTGAGCACTCTCTGTGTGACTGACATTTACAGTACCTGGAGGGAGACACAGACAAGAGTCTTGCAGCCTGGAAGAACAACACAGCTTAAAGTCATTGGTCAGACAATGAGAGCCAAATATGTGAACCTCAAAAAATTCACCGTTTAAATTTAAAAGTTGCTTCTTTATTTTTTTCTTTTTTTATTTTTTTTTTCCTACAGATAGATATAAAAAGTCATAGGAGATGAAGAGTGTTGGAGGAAAAATGTAAACTGATTTCACTGCAAAGTAGAAAAGGCAGATAAAATGCTTTCTTCATTGCATCCAGAAAGACTAAGTACTCTTGAAGAACCAGGGGATGAAATCTTCAAGAGGACTGGATGTTGGTGCTCCTTAACAAGTAGAATTCAAAAAAAGTCCTGAAAATAACTGAATGTCTCATCGGTCTGGAGTAAGAATTAGAAACATGTTAACTGTTGATATGTTAAAGCCACAAAAGCTCTTCATCCTCTCTTCCTGTCTTCCTACCTGTATTGTATTCTCCTAGGTAAGTAAATTCCATCTAAATCTAAATCTGGACTGGTTCTCTTCTTTTTCCTCAAAGCCCAAAGAATGCAGTGGACAAAGGGGCAGGATTATCCCTGGAGTCTTTATGAAATGGAAGGAAGCGTTTGCAGAGATTGCAGGCCAACCATTTTTTTTCTGAAGTATTGTGCAACCTGTCAAACTAGGCAAATAAAAGCTCTGGTATACAATAAAGAGCCAGTTTCACTGGTGGTGTTGCTTCAGTTCAAATATTATTTCAAATTTGGGACATCCTACCGGTTCTCCTCTTATATCATTGTCAGTAGTCCTGCCATATTGTACACTACTTCTGACATATTATATACTAACTGAAAGAAAAAAAATAAATTCAGTAAACTGCACATTATCTTTTAAATTCTTAAAACAAACTATCAGCTTTAATTTTTTTTTTTTTAGATTAGTATTATTCCCTGCCATTTGTTGAAAATCAATACATTTTCTAATTTAAATCCTTAAGAACTAATGATCTCAGCACATTAAATGTGAATCCAGGGGATAGATTCATGGCCAGAGCTACCAGAGTCCTTGTTGGTAACAGCTCCTGCATCTGGGAAATGCTAATACCTGGAACTATTCTCAGAGGGCTGTTTATTTATGGTCCCCACAGAGCTTGACCAGATCTCTTAATGAACATGTTTACTTGGGGAACAGTAAAATAAAATCTTGGAGCACAGTTTCTCAGCTGCTGACAGGTCTCCAAGGAGCAGGGAAAAGATGTCTCTCAATTTCTCTGCTTTCTCCACCCCACATGTACCTAAAGGTTTTGTTCCTGTGATGCAACACTGGTGTGTAAAACCCATGCACTGTGCAGCAAGAGCAACAGAAGTTGTCACAGCTATAGGAAGTTAGCAGCATGAAATTTTGAACAGGAAAGCTAAGTTTAACCCCAGTTGCCCTGTTCAAGTCTAGACTAGAGCTGGAAAGAAAAACCTCTCTTTTATGATGGTATTTGCTGCCTCCTGAACAGCTTCAGACTCTCAGGGGAAAATATGTGATTATTCCCACTTTCAGAGACCTCAGAACATACAGGGTTAATTTACCTCCTAAAAACGTAATCCTCCACTGTTAGGAACAAACAAACTCAAGGACTGGGACCTATCCAGTTCATTTTTCTGGCAGAAATTTTTTTTGTTTTTTGTCCTCAGAAACTACACAGGTGCATATTCAGACATTTGTTTAACATCCTTAATCTAGAGGGCACTTAGACACATGGTTAACTTTGGACATGTTTCTGAAGCAGACTTGTTTAAATACTAAAAGGGATTCGAGAAAATGGCTGGTTTGATCATCTGGCCAAAATGCAGATAAATGAACAGATCTTTTGAGTCACATTGATATGACAAAAAAAGGCTTTTTGATATCAAGGCGAAAAAGGGTGAGGGGCTCTGAACTCAATATGAATAATTGAGTTGCATTTCACATGCTACCATTCCTTTCATCACCTTTCCTTATACTGCATCAAACAGCAGGCACAATGCTTTTGAAACTGAAAATATTCAATCACATATCTAAGTGCTGTCAGGCCAGAGGTGTCTTGTTTGCAGCTAAGTAAATAATTTGTCAGCAAATTTTAATCTACTCGTAGAGCCAATCCGAAACTGGCATCTCAGTTACAATGAAAGCAATTTGATGGAGGTCAGAGGAGAAAAATGGACATGTTTCTCACTATGGACCAAGAAGCAGCAATGTCTTGCTGTCCCAAGTCCTAGCAACCATCCACAGAAAAATAGTTTGCCTTACAAAATAATGCCCAAAAATTGTTCTACTTGTTCTTTTGTAAACAAAATAGTTCCTCCAGGTGTGATTTGAATCTGCACTATTTCTAGTACAGTGAAACCACACAGCACAAGCTGCTCTTAAAAGATAAGGTAGCAGAGACCTACTTTCACTTCTTTTTAAAGCAAAAGCATCACACCAAAAGTAAATTGATCTTTGTGTATGAAAATTTACATTCTATGTTAAAAAAAAAAATTAGGTGTTGGTACTTTATTACTGAAAGAAAATAATTGACTTTTATTGGTACTTTTATAATTTCATATTATGGGGTCATAAATGTTGCAGGCTTAGTAAAAGATGAGTTAAAAAGAGGTGCTCACCCCACTGTTGCCTGTTTCAGGGAATTTGAAATTAGAATGCCAACACTTATTTCAACAGAAGTCATTTCACAAAAATAAAATGTGAATTTCACCCACTAGGAAAAATGAAATTAAAGTAGGAGGCAACAGCTTGGAACAAGCTACAAAGAGTAAAAAGCCAGCATTCAAAAAAGCTTAAAGTAAGATTGAGTGGTAAGGAGGTCAGAGCAGCTATAAGCCCAGAAGTATTTTTTCAGATAGGCAGTTTACATGTCTGAAAAGTTTATAGGTAAACATGTCTTTCTTCATGAATGCTACTCCTTAGCTTGTGCTTGAAAATGAAACTAATCATTGCTGTTTAATTTTTTAATGCATATAATGTTGTATGAATCAATCCATAAGTTTTTTATTAATTATATTTATTTATTCCTCTGCGCATTGAAAATCACCCTCCGGGTTCCCTTGGCTGAAAACAACACACTGCTTGCTACTCATGAAAATAGTCTGACCTTAAATGAGTAGTGTTTGATGGGGTGCTGCTGTAGAGGGAAAAGACGTCACTTTATGTGATGCCTTTGAGCAATGCTTTTTCTACCAGTGCAGAGCTTCACGTGCCTCCTCCAGCTGGTCTCACAAGAGGACAAAGGCAGTCAGTGCAGGATCTGGCCTTGGTGGGCCACTGTCCATGATATTTAATTGGCAAGACAAGCTTCCCAAATACTGCCAAATATTGTGAGAGGAATTTTTCAATTAGTTTCAGAGGACAGCAGTCTCTTCAGATAAGGACAGATGCAATTCCAGGTTTTTATGTTGTTTCAAATATACACAAAACCCCAGAGTTTATGAAGTGTTACAGCAAAGTCCTTGAGGTTTACAGCATTAAGCTGCTAATCCACAGCATGGGACTTTTAAGTGTGCTTCAATGGTTTAATTATCTTCTATTTTAGTTTTGGATGGTTTGATCCACAGTTCACGTGAGCCCATCTCATTGCCATCGTTCATGTGAGAAACCCTTTGAAGCCAAGGGTGTTACCACGTGACTGAGCTCCTCAGGACCTGTGATGGATGTGAACAGTGGAGCCTGTGCACTCAGATAATGTATAGGAGGAACTAAGTCTTCTGGCTGGGTCTGTTGGTTTCTTACTGATTATGTAAAAAAACATACATGGGGGATCAGTGACATACACATCCAGGAAAACTATTTTTGGACACAAGTTCCCATATGTGGAGCATGTTTCTCTTTTAGAAGTAACGGCAAGATTTGCTTTGGGTGCAAGTGGCACATCTGGAGCCACAGGAAGAAGAAGGGAGCTCCAGTGGTTTAGATGAGTCATTGCTCCCTCTTAATGGAAAACTATAAAATATCAAACTGCCAGAGAGTAAAAGACCTTTCAGGGGTTTATTACTTTTACAGGTCTTATAAAAATTACTGGAAAACCATAAAACTTTAATAGTTGAAAACTGAAAGGGTTTCATGAGTTTGAACTTAGCCTGTTTGGATCACAGCCTCACTATGCCTCTACAGCTGGGATGTGGCACATCAGCTGCAGAAATTTCACAGACTGTCTTGCTTTTGTTTAGCTGTGCCCCAAGGTCATATGAAGGCTTGCGGCTAGAGTTTCCCTTTCAACATAATTTCATGAAAATATTTTGATCTCAGGATATAGCTGAGGTTCTTTTCTTAGTAGTAGCTTGCTTGGTGACTTCTAAGTACTGTTGCCATAGACTGAAGTTTGCAGCTGATGAAACCACCCAGGAGTGTTACAAGTCTAGATACAGATGTATGTGTTTATTTACACTCTATGCTCAAGAGGTTTACCAGGCATAATTACCAATCGGGAGTAAGAATTTCAGTGAGAATTTATGTCATATATCCACATTTGAAGAGGTATCATGGAAATTATGGACTAGAGTATGACCAGAGACAACACGCATCATTAGGGGTTACAGAACTACTCTGCCTTCTGGTCTCAGATGCAGAAGCCACAATGATTCACTATACCCAGCAACTATCAGCTGTAGCAGTTAGCAGAGCTCATTGCCTTGGTCCAGCAAAGAGCTAAATAATTCTTTACATAATTTACAGCCACCCTAGGATAATGACAATTAGACTGTTGTTGATGCCAATGTAGTCAAAGGTAGCTGTGTCACCACCACTATGTTGGTAGTCACAGACCCCTTTATCCTATAATTTGTATGGTGATTGGGAAACATGATGTCCAAATAGAGTATTCATGCAGAAGGTTTTCCTTAGAGCTGGTAAAACCCCAGCCAGGTAGATCCTGCTGCTTTTTGAGCCTTTCCCATTACAGGTGTAAATGCCCCAGGGAAAACAAAAACCAAAAAACAAAACCAAACACAAACAACCAACACCCCCAACCCCCCAAACAAACAAACAAACAACCCCCAAAAACCAACCTCATGAAAATTAAGCACAGTTCAGTCTTGTGTACCCAGCCAGAATACATGCCAAGTGCTTCAGGCAGACAGGCTCACTGCTGAGACACAAAACTCCTCTGGAATTATCTGGATAATTAATAAAATTAACTACATGGAAAGTAAATCTGTACACGTGTAAGAAAACTGAGCAGCATCACAACTGATATCTTGTTCTCTGGTATGTTTTAGAAGTTTGAAAGATTTTTATTTTAAGTGGAGCATGACTACCCTGGGGCATCTTCTACTAATTAGCCAGCTGCAAATGAAGTATAGCATAGCTCTCACCCAGTGGATGCAGGGATTTATCCCTCGGCCAGATGTCGAGGTCACCCAAGCAGAGGCACACTTCACAATGACATCAAGAGTCTTGGTCTGCCGTTCTCATTCTGGAAAGCAATCCTACTGCAGTGACTAGAGGCAACTTATGCAAACAATGATGTCAAAACAATTGGAGACTCTTTTTGTGGAAATGTGAAGCCTTATTACTTTGCACTGAAGTGGCCCAGTTCCTGTTAGAAATACAGGACAATAATTAGAAATTTATTAGTAAGACAGAGTGACCCACAGCTATATTTTGCTGATGGAGGTTATAAAAGCACCTAATTTTGTCGTTCTCCTTCTGAAGTGTGTGACAAAGCAGAATAAACTTGGCTTAGTTATGCTAAAGCTCAAAAGTATTTCTGACTCAGTTTATAGTGATTTGTTTCTAGGTTTTCCTCTTCATAAGAATAACCTTTTTTTTTTCCTAGGTTTGGAAATTTAATGCCTCCTTTACCAGGTTATGGGTAACAAGATGCACTTTCACATTTGTTCTGCAAACCCAAAGAGGGACTTTTTTTTTGTCCAACAAAGGTCAAAATATTTCTATTAGTAATTAAGTCTCATCAGCTGGCCAAAGAATTTATAACTCCTGTAATAAGCTTGTTGCTAGAGTAGGTGGAAGCCATGGCCTAGGTGAGACAGCTCCTGTGTTATTTGTTGCACCGTAGCATAAAAAGCAGACATTAATACTAATTTCTTGCTATTGCTTTCATATTCATTATAAATGAGGAAAACAAAATTAATGGGCTTGAATTTATGGTGAATTTCCATTAGGGGATTGTGTTCTAGCTGCCAACTCATCTGGATTTCCTCGGAATTAATGGGTTTAACCACAGTGTCGTTGTTTGTAGAAAATAATTGATCAAGCCGTGTAAAATGTTTTGCAAAAGCATTCCAAAAATGGGAAAATTCCCGGTTGCATCCTCTTGCTTTTAGCACAGTGATCTATAACTACTTCTGCTTGAAAATTGATGTGTAATTTTCAAAGATTATGATATAGGATATATTTGTGGTTTCACAATACCAGGAGTTAGAGAAATGGGAATTTGGAAAGGAAAAACCTTTGTCAAAACACACATTCTTATGTGCTGCATGCTGTGACAAAATATAGCTGTAGTACAAGGAAGCAGTTACACGCCTTCTCAAACAGCACTGAGAATGAAAAGACAAATCAATTGCTTGTCCACATACCTGAATTGTTTTGCTGTCATGCATTCATTTCTCAGAAGTACTTTGTGTAGGATGGGTTACAAAGAAAGGAAAACATAGGTTACAATGAAGGAAGAACAACTCTAACAGCAGAATTTGTTGACCCTGTCAGAACAATACAGCCCTGGAAGGGACCTCAGGAGGTCACTTGCTGGCTGACAGTCAGATTCTCAAAATGTTCGTGTAACCCCTGCTACGACTCCTTCTATTACAGCAATGTCACACCATTCCCATGCCACCTAGTCCTTTAGCATCCTAATAATGTTTATTTCTTAATAGCTTACCTGAACGTTGCTGCATTTTGAGCCCATTATTTCTTGCCCTAGCTTATTAGGTCATGGAGAAGAAACTATTTCTTTCAGATACGGATCTACAGCCTCTCAAAGGACTAATAGAGGTCTACACAAGACACCTCTACATAGTCTGACAGGGTGTGAAGGCTGAGAAATGTCTCAATACAGTCAGTTCCTGCAGTATTAAAAGATGCCCTGTAACAGTAACAGTCAGAGCTGGACTGTATGCTAAGCATACAGGCAAAGTAATTTAAAAAGCAGTTAAGAACAGACATGCATAATAACCAGTGGGAAGAACAGCACACAAACAGGGGAGGGACTGGTCAAATGTATGCAAAAAGTAAAGGTGACTCAGTGTTGTTGGATTTAGCGTTGACAATAAAAATCACGAGTATATTATAGTGCTTTTGACTTTTTGCATAATTAATTAAATGACCTGAGCAATTAACCCAGTCTTGAGTAGTGTCTGGGTGAATGATAGGTGATAGATAGGTGATAGAGACAGACAAACAGTCAAAATTAATATGGCTTCATGTGTGATTGACAGTGGAAGGTGCTAAACTGAACAGAAATCCTTTGTCAATGGCAGCCAATGGGGAAGGATGTGCTGGTTTTGGCGGGGTATAGCATTCATTTTTTTCACGGCAGCTGGTGTGGACTAAGTTTTGGATTTGTGCTGCAAACAGTGTCCACAAAACAGAAATGTTTTCATTACTGCTGAGCAGTGCTTATACAGCGTAAAAGTCTTTTTTGTGTCTCACACCAGCCCACCAGCAAGGGAGCTGGGCAAGCACAAGAAGTTGGGAGGGGAGACAACTGGGGCAGCTGATCCCAAATCACCCAAGGGATATTCCATACCATATGGTGGTGTGCTCAGCTTATAGAGCTGGGTGAAGGAGAAGAAGGGAGGCATATTCAGGGTAATGGTGTCTTCCAAATAACCATTACATGTGGTGGAGCCCTGCTTTCCTGGAGGTGGGTGAACATCTGCCTGACCACGGCAAGTGGTGAAGGGATTCCTTGTTTTGCTTTGCTTGTGTGTGCAGCTTTTCCTTTAACTATTAAACAGACTTTATCTCAGCCCATGAGTTTTCTCACTTTTACAGTTATGATTCTCTTCCCCATTGCAGCCGGATGGGAGGGGGAGTGAGCAAGGGGCTGTGTGGTGCTCAGTTGCTGGATGGGGTTAAGCCAAGGCAGAGGCTCTCCGACGCTTGCCTTCCTGTGTAGAGAATATGAAGTATATATTCTGCAGAGACTGAAAAGTCTTGCCTTACCTCACATTGCCATTTTTTGTGAAGGCCTGTCTCTATGGATAGCATATATCCACACTGGAGACAGACAGAATACAGTGTGCTCTCCTAACACCGAAAGAAAAGCCTTGCCTCAGCTCACCCCATCTCACTAAGGCTTTTCTGTCTGTAAAAGAGTAATTACAGAGGGAGAGCTTTTACCTCACCTCACCTTGCGAGGCCTTTTCCCCTGTGCAGTACATATTACCTCTCTGTGTGTTCCAGGGTACATTTATACCTAAAATAGCGTATATTATCTATACAGACAAAAATGTCTCAGGCAAAACAATGACAGATTGTATATGTACATGTCTCTGCCCTGAGGCAGGGACATGGAACAGCCTCACAGAATCAGTCAGATTGAAAGGGACCACAGTGGCTCATCTGGTCCAACCTCCATGCTCNGCGCTCGGGCCCTCCCGCGGCTCCCGGCCCTCGCTCGGCGCCCGGCTGTGAATCGGGGCGGCGGCGGCGAAGGAGCAGAGGGAGAGGAGGAGGCGGGAGCGGAACGCAGTGAAGAAGCGCTGCGAGGAGCCATGTCCGCGCCCGCCGGGCTGCCGCCGCGGCCCGCCACTGCCGCCGCGTTTTCACCGGGCGGGCCCGGCAGCTCCCTGGAGGCCGCGGCCCCTGCGAGCGCCGCGCCGCGCTGCCAGAACGGTGAGGGGGGCCTGCGAGGGGCCGNCTTTAGGTATTCATACACTATATAGATATGTATTTAGACATATATTGATGAAATTCCCTCTCAACTGCTTCTTGTCTAGGTTTAACAAGCCTAGCTACCTCAGCAATTCCTGATAAGTGATGCTCGAGTCCTTTAATCACCTTTGTCGCCCTCGACTGGTCCTGCTCCAGGAGCCCCATGTCTCTGTTGTGCTGAGGAGCCCAGAACTGAACTCGGCACTCCAGATGTGCCTCACTAAGGCCGAGTAGAGGGGCAGGATCACATCCCTCGAGCCTCTCCTCACCCTTGTCCCGGCCTGCCCAGAGTCACAGATGAGGCGTAAGGCCCCGCCACACACAGACTAAGCGGGCCGGGCAGTTTCTCCCCGCCACACGGCCCGTTCCCGCCGGGATCGGGTGAGCTGAAGCCATCGCGGGATGCGAATCCTGGCCGCGCTGCTCGGCCTTTCCTCCCTGCCGGGCCCGTTCTGCCTGCCGGGCACACCCTCCGCGGCCCGGCCGGGCATTGCCGGGCGGGGCGCGNGCGGGGAGAGGCCGCCCGAGGGGTCTCCGGGACGAGCTGCGCTGCTCCCGCGAGGGGTGAGCTCCTGTGGGTGCCGGGGGCCTGCGCGCTCTTCCTTGCTCCCGGGGGGCGGGCGTGGGCCCGGTGGATCGGATCTAGCACGCAGCGAAGCCCTTTGGCTGAAAGGCAACAGGACCCGCCGGAGCTGCTGGAGGAAGCTGCGCGCCCCCGCGGCTGCGTGCGGAAAGAACTTGAAAAGGCGCAGCTTCTCCCGCTTCGCTTAAGGGGCGAGGGAGGGGGTATCCGCACCTTTCTCTCCTCGCGGATTTGGATCTGCTCGATGTTGTGGCGGCTGTTTTGTGGCGTTTCAGAAGGCTCTGGAGGCGAGGCACCTCCAGGCCTCGACGCTGGCTGTCGTGCGTGAGAGTGGGCAGAAAATCGCGTATTAGGGGCGCGAGTACTCACTTCGTAGCTATGTATGGACTTAAAAGTAGTGAGTGGGTAGGCGTTCATACAGCTGGGTCTTGGGATTTGAGTTGAACAGGCAGCATTGGACCGGTGAAATGTGGGTCACTGAAAAAGGCAGAATAGTTTAAAGTCACAAAATACTGACTCCCATTTCAGGTAGAGGTGTAGTGAGACTTACTGTAGTATGAATGAAAGTAATGAGCGTACACTTCCGCATTTTTAAATTGGTGCGCTGTAAAATCAGTTCTTTATTGACACACCATGTTAACTCTTGAAAATCCCTATATAATCATCTCCTCCATGTAATACTGATTTAGTATCTAAATTTGGCCTCTTACTTGCATAGAGTTCTGGCTCGTACTGTTAAATCTTTTGTAGTCAGGCTATTTTCTGCACAGGTGTGTTTTCTGTACAGGGTAGGGACCTACAAAATTTTTTACTTGAGAATTGTGAATTTTTCTCGAGTCCAAAGGCGTAGTTAAGTGCTAAGCACTTAAATGCCTATAAAGCGGGTGTTGAGGCAGTCTCGAACCAAATGAAGGCAATTAAATGGTAGGTTTTAAGGAGATACTGATGCCTTAGTTGTGTCCAAACCGGTATTGTGATGCTGGGGTTTGTAAAAATTGTTCAGAAAATGCCAATTTACATGGCTTTTAGTCAAAAAAGTGCCATTATCAGAATACAGCTGATACAGCATGAATAACCTGGAAGTGTTTTACAGAAACAAATTGGAACTCTGATCCGATCTTCTCTTTGTGTTCTTAGCTTAATAATTTTAAAGAGCCATCATTGCAGCTTGTTGTTTTACTTAATTAACTCCATGTTGCTGCTAATATTGGTAAAACAGCTTGTGTAAAACCAAGGCATAGACCATTTATTTTCTGCAAACACTCTTTCTTTAATTCTGAGAAATGTATACACTGTTCAATTACAGTCTTAAATGTTTATTGCATAACTTTGGGTTTTGTGTTCCTGTATATGTGTTTGGTGACATTAGTCAATGACCCTGAATTTTTCATTTTGTGACATTTAGCAATAGCATTCCACATTTTTTTGATTGGTCTATCTATTGTCTGAGTACTAGTCTCCTGAAGTTACAATACAGGATTTGAGGGTTTGGGGTTTTTTTTAATGGAAATAGGAGAGGAAGTAGAGGGGAATTGCAATAGGAAAAGATTAGTGGAAATTTCTGTACTATATAATAAAAACTAATTTTCATAGAGAGGATTGTCACTGCTTTTGAAATTTAATTTTATGTCATTGGAGTGGAGTTTAAATGTAAGATCCTGAAGTGAATTGAGCTGTTTTGTATTGGCTGAAAGAAAACACCAATGTATCTGTTCCTGTAGAGTGCTATGTGTTTTAATTTGATAAAATGTGAATTTTTCAGGTAAAACTATGCAGTTGCTGCCATCTGATGAAAGGGAGTGCTTTTTGCAGAAAGCAAGCAGCCTGTTGTACATACGGTGGTATTAAAAAGGATGTTCAGATTTGTTATTAGTGAGTGTTGCCTGGTTCAGTGACCAAGTCCATTTGAGATCCTTTGAGACTTCAGTTTTTGCTAAATTTAGGCATGATTGTTTTATTGCATTTTTAAAAGTAACTTCTTGTGTGTATGGTATTATTTTCTTCCTTCTCTCTTACAAGTTTGGGAAGCTTTTCAGTAATCATACAAGTGGCCTTATATCTCGGTGGAAAATGACCTATTTCCTAATTTCAGCATAACAAAATGGCTCTTGTTGAATCAGTACTGAAGGATGGTGTATTTCTTCAGTAGTGATGGAGGACTTCAGTGCTAACAATTTAATGTATTGAAATGCAGCACTGAGAAGATAATTGTATTGAATTCCCATGGCTCTTTAGAAGAGTTTTGTCTGGTGCTGTCTACAGCTAGTTTGTAAGGTTGCCATTGGTATTTCTACTGGCATTTTGGAAGCAAAATTTTCATTATTATGTAGTTTAGCCTCGTTTTTCATCCCTCCTCAGACTTGGGATAGTTTTAGCCAATTTAACAAAGAGAACAGAGAACAGAAAGATGGGAAACCTCTGAATATTTTGTGAATGAAGGAGGAGACACCAATTCTGTGACTGAGCTGTAGTGAGAGCTCAGCACTGCCTTGATCTGCTGGTTTGTTTGCTGTCCCATGCTCATGAGGTAAAGGACGTGTGAGGGGACTGTGGGAGTCTTCTCTGGAGGTGGGTAAAGGGATGTTAGAAGTTTCACAAAGCTCACAGGTGGTTTTTGATAGAAAGGAAGTTTGGTAGTGTAGCATTCATAGACTCCATGTATGTAGGGTATGTGGCAGATGGCTGAATTATGCTGCTGAGGGAATGCATGGACATAAAAACCAAACATGACATTAGCAAGTAAAACTTCACTAATTCACAGTGGTATAGCCATAGGACTGCTGCTGGGTTTTTTTATGGGAGTTTGGAGTTCTTTGTGTGGTGGTCCCCCCCTCCCTTAAAAAGCATTAAGATTTTTGGGGTTCACCTGTTAATGTCTGTGTAATTCCACAGTGTAACTTTATATAATTATATACTTTATATAATAAGTATTAATTTTTTGTAGAAGGAGAGGTTCACTGCTTTTGTTATAGAGATACACCTGCTGTATACAGCTGAAGTTTTCAGCTCCTTTACAGATTTTTTTGAGATATTTGTCAGGTGTTTAGGAAGGATGGTAGTACCTGCGACATCAGGACAGATTGTGCAATTAACCACATTTTGAAATTACACTGAAGGTGTATGCTGATTTCCGGTGTTGAAAACTGTCCAGTTATCTAGTCACCATTAGTAGCTTCAGCTACTAATTGCAGTACAAAAATTACATTCTACTCACATTCTTTGTAATCAAATGGACAGAAAACTCACTTCAGATAATGAGAATAATCTTTAATCTGTAATTGTAAAACTTGCTTTCAAAGGATCTACAGCTTGAAATCAATATAATTTTTCAAGTGTTGTCTGTCTCAGTGAGGTTTACATATGTGTGTTTATAGATGTTTCTGCTTAAAAATGTGAATAAAAAAGACTCTGCATTCTATCATGTAGAGACTGATACCTTGTATTGGTAATTTAATCTCTATTTATGATGTGTATTTTTAAACAAGAGCTAGATACTGGAAGACTTTGCAGTAGATGATTTGATATGCAACCTTTTATTTAGGAGTCAGGTGCTCGTAAACCAGTTTCCAAATTACACCTGCTCAGTTAGTTAAATCTGCATATATCAGTAGAACAGATGCACAGGCTTTTCAAATAAAGTATCTTACTTGCCACCTTAAATGTCATAGCTGCTTAAAGCCATAAGCCTTGACACATGTAAATTATTACTGTATTTTTGGGTTTCCTTTTCCAGACTTTAAAAAGCAGGTCAAAAGTCTGGAAAAGTTCATGTGGCTGTTAATGGCTTGCTAACTCAAAATCATTTTCCTTTAAAGGAGAAAAAACTATGCAGCTCTATGAAGCAGCTCCCTTTTTCAGGAAAAAGGTGAATCAGAAGCATAGTTACATGCTCTCTTCAAAACTCGAGATAATTTTTTTAAGCTCTTTATGTTTTTCTCCCAAGTGCCTGTCTGTCTTCTGATCCAGCAGTCCAAGTTACTGTTCTTTAGCTCCTTTCTCTTCTGCTCAACTTCCTGTCAGTTCTGAAATGACATTTTTAATTTTACCAGAAAGCAATTTTGGGCAGTATGTTCCTTGCTTTTAGGGGTCTGTTAACAAAATAGTTATTGAAATTGCCTTGCAAGTTAATCATAGGGCATCTAGAGGTTCCTTGAAGAACGGTGATTTTTCAGAATTTCAAGACAAGAGAAATAATGCTTAAGTTTTGTAGTCGTTATAAATATAAGCAGGGGACTCAACTATTAATTATTACCTCAGATGCCATTTAATTTGTGAGTGGGCCAGTGCTGTGTTTGTGTTTTTATTGACCAAGGAGTGGGAAATAACACCATAGTCATTCTGCGTGATGTAAGCAATGGGCTGTGGGAATTTTAAGAAAGCAAGTTATCCACACAAAAGCATCTGTGGTTCACTAAAAATAAAAACAGGGTTAAGGAATAGGACCTGAGGAAGAACTTTGAGATTTCCCATTGAGTAATTGGCTGAGAAAATCAGTTTGGACATAGTTAACATTTAGTCTCTTGCAGGCAAGCACTTGTTTGACCCTTGCTGGGTCAGCATGTAATTAACCTCCAATATTGCAGAGCCAATTGCAGTGATACCAGAGGTCAGTTTCTCTGATACCAACATCTCTTACACCTGATGTAAGTATCAGGTAGTAAATGAAAATTATAAGCCTTGTGAAATACTCTGTAGTTTCATAAAAACGTCAGTTTTCCTGAAAGCATAGTACATAAGGACATAGAAGACAAATATAACTGCCCTGCAACTCTTTGTCTTGGTCACTATATTGAAGACTTATAAAGAAGAATACTTATATTGTTACATATTGACGTACTGATTTGACTGCAGCTTTTCAGTTTCCGTTTTCTGGCAGTTTCTGTAAGGCAAACTCTTGTGTTCAAACACTTAAAAATAACAGTTTGGTGCTTATTTTTGCTCACTATTTTTTTAAGTATTAGCATCCTATAAATGCTTAAAAATATTAAAAATACAAACAAGAGGCAAACAGTCTTGGCATGGAAACCTCTTTCAAGAATGGAAGCAATCCATTTTTCTGCTACTTCTTTGTGTATTTACAAATTACTTCAAATATGTATTTGTGTGTGTTATACTTGGTTTATTCTCTCTCTGTTGATGGGAATCAAACTCAAAAGTAGTGATAGAAAAGAAGAAGAAAGCAGTTGTTTGTTAGTTCAGTTGCAGAGTCCATTGGCACTACTAGCAGATGCCCCTTTAATACATGTGATGTTTTCTCTTCATTTCAGGTCCTATGCAGAGTCAGATGCAGTTCCCCTCTGGCTATGGCTCACATCTTCCGAACTACAGTGCGCCTTCAGGACACTATTCCCAAGTGCCCAATAAAGCTGCTGCTTCACATCTGGATAATCAGTACAGAGCCGGTTACTACCCCGGTTACTATTCAGCACCAGCACAAAATGTTATGACATCTGTGGGTAGCAACGTGTTGAATGCACAGGAATCACAGCAACTGTACAACAACACTCCCCCCCATTCAGGAGGGTCCAGTGACAGACCTGTTCAAGGAGCAGTATCATCTGCATCCTACTTGCATGTGAGTGCTCAGCAGTCGTATTCAGCATTTGATAATCACTACAGCACTTCTGTCAGCTCTTCAGTTGCATCTCAGGGATTTCCCCTTAATTCTGATCACTATGCCATGCCCGTGGTTTCTGGTGCCATGTATCCTAATGTTTCCTATCCTCCCGTGGCTGCTGGCAGTGTGTATGGGCAGGCATTTACCTCTCAGAGTCTACCTGCTGTTGGACAGTTCAAAGAGATGAATGCATTTTCTAGCCAGAGTACAGCAGTACCTCATTCCCTTCAACAGCACGTTCCTGTGGGAAGTAATACAACGTTATCAGCTGTTTCATCTGCTCAGTCTGTGCAAGACAACCTCAGCAGGAATCTCACCGGATCAGTTGCTAAAGTAAACAACCAAATAAATACAGGTATGGTGTTACTTGAAAGATAGTGAACTTCCGGATTTGTCTGGGAAACATGAGTAATAATGTGCTTTTGTTGGCTTGTTCTTGTTCACTGTGTGGAATTTTGTAGTTTAATTTCGAGTTCTGTCACTCATTCTTGTAGCTTTTCTAATTTGGTTACCACAGTCCTCACAATAGCAGCTATTTGTTTCTATTGATAGATACAGAAAAGTACACTATATAGGGGATGGTTTTAGTTTATTTGTGTGGTTTTCATGTGAGTGGCCTGAGAAGGGAGCTTTTTCGTGCCGTATGGCAGGAGTCTGTAATTTCTGGAATATGTCTGTTATTCACAAAGATACTTTTTCTTTTCTGGCTAGAGAATTTTTCCAAGTCATGGTTGTTGTTTCTTTAAATTTTGCCTTAGTGACACTGTGAGAGACTGAAATGTTAATGGTAATGACTCAAAACAGGTAGCCATTTGTGGAGGTAGCAGGGTGCTTTACTGAGGCCAGGTTTGCACACTTGTTCCTGGAGTAGGAGGAGAATTTTTGGGCGTGTGATGGGGAAGCCTTCAATCCACACAAGACAGGGAGGGTGAACACTCACCATCAGAGGCTACAAGCTGGGATTTGAGCCAGATAATCAGGCCTTCTGGAGGCAGGCGGGTACTTTTTATTATGCCAATTGTCCTTCCTTACACAACTGTGACACTCAGGCCTGAGGGTGTTTATCCCTTCTGATGGGGCATAACTGGCTCAAGTGCACTGACATGAGAGGCAGCTTTGTGCCTTAGAAGGGGCCAAAACCATTAAAGACCTCCAAAGTGCTCCCAGACTCAATTTCCAAAGGAGTGGGCATGATTCACAACAGATCCACAGTGTTTTAAAAGACAGTGTAAAACTTCCTTGCCTGCATCCAAGGGGAAGTGCTTGGAGTTCCCATGTACACCTGAACATAATCACCTGAGCTCTGTTGTGTGGGACCCCCACCACCAAGAAGACCGGAATAGGAGGACTACCAGGACACTGTCTGGATCCCCAGGTGGTGATATCTTTCTAATTATCCAGCACATGTAATTTGTACATATTGCTTTTCCATGTTAAATTTCGTCCCTTTTGGATGGTATGAGACACCTCATGATAGGAGTTGTCCGTTGTCCCCACGTGCTGTCCACGCCTGGTGTCAGCTGGCTTGTTGCTGCCCAATGCCCATGGTGTTCACCGAAACTTCATTGGTGCAGAGGTGATACAACAGCACCTGCTTTACTCACAGACACACATACAGGATCTACAGAAGTGCAGAGCGCTCTGAGGCCAGGGCCTGGGCTGTCTGCTCCTGCCTTGACTTGGAGTGACCCAGGGCCCTCAGAAGTTCATGGTTTCTGTGGTACCATTTCCCCTGCACTCCACAGGGAAGGCTCACAAATACGTCTGCCGCAGTTGCAAGTTCCTGAATGTGTTTGTGATGATGTCGGTATTTCTTCACTTTATCTACGGTGGCCTCTTCTAAGGATGTGTCAGTACGCTTCTATCACGCAGTCACATCCACCATGAATGCTTGCATTTCCTTCAGAAAAATTAAATCTGGTTTGTACAACTCACTGCTGTCATCTCTTACATGTGATTCCTGAAATACTGTTCAGTCTTGCTTTTTTGCTTCCTTTGATAACATTTCATATACGTAATTGTGCCTTTTAATTCTTGTATCCTGCACAACTGGGCGGTTCCCAATGATGTGGGAGCATGTTTCATTCTCAGCCTGGCAGTACCTGCAGGATTTGAGGTATTTTTCTTGTTTACCCCTTGTCTCTTCAAGAGTCTTAATCTGTCACTTGTTACCCCCTTTCTCTCCCCTCCCCTCCCCTCTTATTTTATTCTCTCTCTCTCTGCTTCACGTTTACTGTTAGATAAAATTCATACTATTGACTTTGGCATATAGTCTTGTTTGTACCATAATTCAGGCAGAGGGATCTCTGTAATAATTGTAATAATTGGATCTTAATAAACACATGTGCATTTTCTCACAAAGTTCAGGAAAAAAAGTGGAACCCGACACAGATTTCGAGTCAGTTGGGGTTTTTTAATTAATATTTTTGATCAGCATTTGAAAGAGTTAGGAAGTTGTAGCTGATTTTTGCAAGCAACAATCTGATGGTTTTAGTATGGATGTAGCTGTAAAATTGTGAATGAGCCAGTTGAGGGCAAGTACACTCAGTCCTCATTAGCTCTTTCAGCTTCTGTTTATAGGAAAACTGAGTACCCGTTCATGGGGTAATACTTAGAAGGAAGCATGGAAGAGATTGGAGATCTGGGAGTACCTTCACAATGAAATATCTTGCTCTGCGGAGGAGAGAGCAGTAGTCTGTGCAGGAAGATTCTGATTTGCTTTCTGAACTGGGAATTTTCTGACCTCATGCAGTTTTGACTTGTAAGCAGTGCCAGACTACAACTTGCTTTCTCTACTAAAGACAGTTGTTACATAACTGTAGGTTTCCTTTTTAATGCTAGATATTTCAGATTATGGTGTTTTAGAAGTCCTTGCAGCTGAGATTTCCTCAGACCAAGGACTTCAGAAAGAATATAGCTTTGGTAAAGGTTGTTTTTTTGATTTTTTTTTGTGAAAAGCAGTTAAATGAAGCTCATTCAATCCACAGTTTGAATTTAGTTTCAGTATTGGTTTTTTGCCCCCCCAAGACTAGGATGTAGAGTGTCATCCTCACCTCAGTAATTATTACTTTTAATAGTAGTAGATTTGAATTCCATGCTGCTGAGTGCTCTGTGTAATTTTTTCCAGTATTTTCAAACAATGAAACAAAAGAAAAATAGAGAGCTCCTTGAAAAGCTCCTGAAGTTACTGGCATTTCATGGTTGTGCGTAAAAATGGATTCTTTCAAGGACTGGATAAAAAAGTTGACTCTGAGTGCAGAATCAGCAGCTGCACTTGACAGAATGCAGGTGTCTTTCCAGAATAGCACAATATGCAGCAGGCATATGAAAACAACTTACTGTTTGTTCAAACTGTTAGTGTTTTATTTACGGAAGTTTTTAATTCCAGTGCTTGTTAGTTTTATTTCCTGTAGAGGTGCCTTGAAATGACTTGTTCATAGCAATTTTTTTCGGTAATGAGCAGCTATTTTAAAGGTGAAACAGGGGAGCTGACCAGACAGTGAGGAGCAATATGAGCACTAGTTTTATTTTTGAACCATTCGATGCTGCTCTTAAGGGAGCGATTGAGTTAGTATAAGGCCTCAAGAAAAAGTAGTAATATTACACTTGAATTTCAAAGAACTAATTATAGAATTGGCTGTGATAATGCTGTGTCATGGATACTCATGCACTTTGCAGTTATGAAAATAAACACTGATCCACTGTTTTTCTTGTGCTTGGCTAATACTGCAGTCCTTGGCTGGTTTGCTGGACTGTAGGCCTCAATAGTTAAACTACATGCAGACTCTTTCTGGGCTTGTAAAGTTGCTGATAGAAGCATGCCCTGGGCTTCATTGCACAGTGCTCAGGTTTCTGGAAGTGAATTACTGGCAAAATAATTTTTCTCTTTCCCCTGAATTCTGGTTCAACCTCAGCACAGAAATGATTCCATATTTGCTGACTCAGAAAAGCAGATAAATGTAACAACTGATAGCGAGGCTGAAGGAAGAGCTGGACAGTTTTATTATTAAACCTTGAACACTTTAAACCTTTGCTATCTGGGGCTAAACAAACTGCCTCCAATGATATCCGTTTTCTTTTAATCTAGAATTCAACATCTGCGGCTAAAATATATTAAAAATCCAATTGCTACAACACCTGGATAGTAAAATACTTGCATAAATAATTACAAATAAATGCATAGTAATAAAATAGTGAATTAATTATAGTAATTGTTTGATCCTGGCATAACTGGTTTTGAGATGCTGAGATGCTTTCTAAATTTCCCAGGGCAGTCTTACTGTTCTCAGATGGAGTCATTTTATCTATAGTATCCTATTTGTTTTCAGCCTTTAAGAAAAGGAGTTGGATTTTGAAAATTATTTGCTATTTCTTGTACATCTTTGGAAAGTGTCTGAATACAATACACAAGGAGCATAAGGAAGTAATGAATGACCTGTTGGAAGGAAACTTTCTGAATATTTCTTCCTACCTGCTTTCTTCAGGAAGAAGCAATGATGCGAAACAGTTGCCGTTTGTTCTGTGCATAGTTTTTAGCTAAAGTACTTGAAAAAAAATAAGATTTACTGAAATTCATAAGTGTGCTTTCTATGACTGCTGGTGTAAAGAAACTTGCATACAGTATCCTCCTATTCATCAGTGTGCCAATAAGAGTTTGCTGTCGTTGCTCCTGTGTTGTAAAAGCTGCCCTTACAGTCTTTGAATTATAAATAAGCAAATTGCAGATAGACTGTCACTCAGGATGCTACAGTTTTAATGTATTTTTCCAAAGCAGTTTTGTACAGTCAGCACTGAAAGCTCTCTGTGATGAAAATGAAACCTTTATGTAGAAGAATGATGTGTTAATAAAATCTGTGTGTTCAAACAGGACTTACTCAGAAAACTTAGGCTGGCAAGAGTTTTTCAGAAGTTGTTTGATTTCTGAATTGTTTTTTACTTGAATCAAAAAAATTGTCACCACTGGACTTAAATTGGTTTATTTAAGAATCCCATTTTATGTATAGCCTTGCAAAGCTTCAAGCATGTTAAATTTACTAAGATCAAACCTCTGAACTTCTGTGTGTCGTGTACTAAGGACATAGAACTGCAAGGGAGTCTTTTAGTAAAACTTCAGCAGTCCCTTTCTGAAATATCTGAAGTATTTTCAGCAAGCTTGCTGAGATTTTGCTAGAAGAAACCAGATTTATTTTAAGGGGATTTTTGTTTTGCTGATAGTTGGCTGCTCTTGATGAACAATAGCCAGTGAGAATAATCTTTGCTTTAGGAAGTATAAATAAAGTAAAATATAAATATCTCTAATTTGAGATTCTTCTCTTTGGAGGTTTACACTAGTTTAACCCTGCAAAATCACCCTCTTCTGTCTTTAAAATCTGTATTTCAGCAGAACAGTGTAGTAATAATCTGTCCAGGAGTGTTATGCTATGTAAATGACATACTTTGTATTATTTAGGCTTTTTGTCTTTCTAGGTCAGTAGCTTTCTTTAATGTTTTTCCAGTTTATTTCAGCTGAAATTGGAGCACTCTCATTACTCTTCATGCTTTTCAAGTTAGCATGGGTGTCAGCCAGGATGCCTGAATTTTACCGGACTCCTCCGTGAGGAGAGGGAGCTGGAGACCTCCTTCTGTGGGTATATGACATGGGTTACTTTGCATCCTGGTATGGACAGTCTGCTTGAGCTGGAGACACTCTAATTTCATTATCTCAGACGCATACTTCCCCTTCTGTCAGATCAGGATGTAAAGTCCTTGCTGCCCCAGTTCCGTAGGAATGTAGGCTGTAATCCTGTAAATCTGCTAATATAGGTGTGGTTGAAAAATGGGGAAGGGCTGCAGCCTGTACTGAAAGTCAGGGGCAAAGGGTGCTGTTGGAAAACAAGCTGCAGGGAGGTGGTACCTCTCTCCTTAGAAATTGTGCTGTGTTGGGGGCAGGGGGTGTGGGCAGTTGTGAGGGCAGGAAATCAAGATCACAGCTGGAGCAACTCAAGAAGGATAATTCTCGCATCTCTTCTGAAATTTTGAGATGATGTTGTGGTGATACTTTTTAACTATGACCTCTAGCTCTCCAGTTAGAAATTAAATGAAAACTTTGTGATGATGTATAGGGAAAAATTGAGTTACAATTTAATTTGCCCAGTTCTGCACATTCTTTCTGTCACGTGCCCTTTAGCTGTAGATTGTTACGCTTGATCATTGTTAGTGCAGGAGGTGTTCATGGTTGAAAGGCATGAAGGGAAAACTTCAGTACACATTGAAGGGGAGGAGTTGAATGTGAAAACCAGAAAGTATTGTGTCATTGAGAGAGAAAATTTATCACAGCTTGACAAAACTCTTGAATTCCCATGACATCAGTTGATGGGAATGTTATTTGGCCTTACTGTGTTGGTCCTGGATAAGTTGATGGGAAACTTGTGCTCTAAACTGATGTCCAATCCAGCTTTGTCTTGAGCTACAATAAGCAATCCTAAAATGATACTTAGATGACAGAATGCAATCTTCTCATTGGCCAGAGGAAAAAAAATGTGATAGTGTAATTTCTCTCACCACAGATTGTTTTATGTGATGATAGTTAGCAACAATGTGGTTTTAAATGTTAATTTTGTTCACGTGTTTCCTTTGATCTTGGTTGCTTACAGCATTTTAAATCTTTATGGAGTCACCAAATAAAGTTTAACATTTAATTTTACAGGTTGGATTTTTGTACAAAGAAAAAATACATTTTATTTCTCAGAGTTTAGAAACATTTTTTTAGAATGCATTTAAAGGATTCACGTAATTTTGACGGTAATTGGATAACCTTTGCTTGAGAATAGATATTAGTACAAGGCAGGAAGGTATTACATCTTCAGCTAATCCAGGTGTAAATTGGTTTTGGCTTTGAGCACTAGACACTGACATTACAGCCTTTAGCGCACTCTACAGCAGTGCTTGATGCTGCCAGCATTGCTACATTGACTTGGAATGTGGAAAATACCATCACCCTACAAACAACTCCCTGCTCCAAAACCTGGGTGAGCACATGAATGTGGCAAAGAACTTCCCTTGTCATCTTGCATATCTTGCTTGAGGAAGCTGCTGTAATAAGACCATTCCTGCTGACAGGTTCTGAAGCTCCCATGGGGAATCTGCAAGACTGTGTAGAAGCAGAGGTTATAGCAAGTCCATTGCAGTACAAAAATGCTCTCTGTGTTCATTGGAAAAAGACATTATTTTGATTTTGATAAGACTTGGGAGAAAGCTGTGTGTATGCTCTATATCAGATTTTAAAATTGCAAAATATATAAAAGTTCCCTTGAGATAATAAAGATGTGTGCTGTTAATTTTGACTGTAAATAGTAAAAACAGAAGGATAATTTTAAGCTGCCTCTTCTTCTTCACCCTCTAAAGGAAACCTCAACTTGCCCATAAAGTTCTTTGAGATATCACTGCCATTATTCAAGGTAAAGTGAGGGACTGTATGAACTACACAGCTGTATGTACAGAAGATGCCAAGTTAATATTACCTCTGCATCCTCTAGCAAATTCTGTAACTTAAACAAATACTCTACAAATGGAGAATTTTGTTCTTGCTTAATTTCTGTGTTTGTTTACTGAGTACTTTTGGTAAAACCATTTCCTTTCTCCTCTTTTTTTTAACAGCTTGGTCAGTCAGGGGTTTTTTAGAAAGAATCATAATACAGATTTTCTCAATTTATAAGCAAAGAGCAACCCTTAGTTGAGAGATAACTTAATTGAAGTTACATTGTCCTTGTCTGATAGGAGTTTCAGCTGGGCTATGTCAAATCTCTCAAAGCATTAATCTGACTTTTTTCTAAGCAGATTATATCTAGTCCAGATGTCTAAAACACATCAGAAGTTTTGTGGAATACTCAGGGTTGATTGAAACAGATTGCTGGGAATATGAGTCTCATAACTGAATACCCATATTACAAAGTGCCAACACTGCAAGGGAGGCATAATACTCGTCTGCTGCACAAGGTTTCCTCCTGTGGGAGGAATGTTGAGGGGACATATTTCAGGTAGACTACAGTCTACTTGTCTGGGAAGAGTAACTTGTAAAAGGACAGAGTTGTGGGGATGTATCAAAGGAAGCTTCAGCTTAGTCTTGCTCTTACTGCATCATGCTTTCTTTTTTTTTTTTTTGGTGTTGTCAGAGCAATTTGTTCATTATAATGGAGTTTTAGCACTGCAGGTATTGAATTTTTTAAAGCAACCAATTTTTCCATAGATACTTGTTTGAAGGTGTCTCTCTTTGAAGTACTGTATTGTTTTTTGTAGTTACTGTGGAATCAAATGTGATTGCTTGTGTTGTGTAATTGTCTGTGGAAGTACATACAAAGGGTTCCTGCTTTCTGCTGTTGTTTTCAGGTGGCATTGATTCTTCACAGCCTGTGCACTCAGTGAGCCAGAATGTTCCATTGAGCAAGCCTGGAGTTGGAACATCTTCCTCTGCTGGGATGTCGTCAGTAAGGTCACCTGCTCCAAGCCTGTCTTCAAAGCCACCATCTTCACCATCTGTTACACAGTCACCAGAGCTGGCCCTTCAGGAAGGTACTAAAAGGGAGTGGGAAGTCACACTACAGACTTTTGCTCTACTCCACATGCACACATGAATGCTGGAAGTTTTATTGCTGCTCTTCTGTGTTTGGAGCACATCTCTGGCATCTCATCAAGCTCCCTTAGTGGTGGTGTTTATGTCACCTTGGTTGTAGCATCTCTTGGTGCTTGTGTTTGATTTCTTTTGTCCATGTGTTACCTTTGGCTTTTCGTCTTGTTGGCAGTCTTACATGTCTCTTGCTCAAAAAAACCTTCTTTTAGTTCCCTTATTCTAAAGACCTGCTCACTACTTTAATTTCTTAGAGGAAGATCTTAAAATCAGCTTGTAATTAGTCTGTATTGAAAAATGAAGTGTAAACTAAAAATCTGCTAGTTTGTTTGTGGAAACAGTGAGTTTGAGGATTAAGTTCAAACTGGTAGAATTGTTTTCTTACTGCCTAGCTGTAAGTGCCAATGGAAAGCTGCTGCAAGAATTACTGTGGGAAAACAGGAGTGTTTGTATAAACTCCTTCCTATTCTGATGTTGGAAGCATCTTGACAAAGGATCAATTGGCTCTTGAGCCTTCTTCAGTTAAATTAAACTTTACACTGATGTTTTAACTTGCCTCTTGATTATTATATGTTTCTGTTTGGGATATCTAGTATCCCAAATCTAATTGCATTACTTCTTTTTTTGGCCATGTTTTCTCTTAGCAATTTCAGAATTTTAAATTCTTACAGATAAAGAACTCTGCCTGAGGGATGGAAGTAGGCATTAATTTTGTCCAGAACAATGTGGTATCTCTAGTGTTCAAAATAATTGGCAACTGCATGGTGTATGATTGTCACAGCATATATTTTTTATTCTTAAATTACAGGATCCTCTGACGTAAATAACTGAATTACCCCTTTTCCTCCATTTCCTCCTCTTTCTGGTAGAATGCAGATTACAGGTTGTTTGTCAATCATTTCTATATATGTTAGAGGGAAAAAATAGTTTATTGCTATAAAGTCCACGTACAGTGTATCATTTTAAGGAAAATATGTCAATTTCTGGAACTGTGGCTCTTGCACAGTTTTATAGTTGATTCAGGTGCTAGGTAGACTTTGTATTGTAGGTGTGCTTGCTAGAAAAAAGCATTGCTGCTTCTTTCAAAGAAATTGCAAACCAAGTTTTTAATGAGAAGAAGGATTTTAGCTGTTTAACTGTGATTGCCTTGATGTGCAATGTCTGTGTTCTGGAAGTGATTCCTGTGAAATGTGTGAACACCTGGTATAGCAGCTACAGATCAGTGCAGTGGCTGCTGAAGTTCCCTACATTGAAATGCTTCCACTAAGTGGAGGTGAATGCAGTAAGTAGCTGAATGAGCACATTTTAAAAACAATACGTTGGCAGTGTAAACATAAGTTGTCAGGAGTTTCTATTGGTCTAATTTTGTCTATTTACATGTCATCACATGTAAGTTTCTATGTTCAGATGATGGTTTTATGAGCATTGGAAGATTTCAAACTCTTCCTTGGTTTTGTTGAAGGAGTCTGAAATTAATCTCTTGCTTTTTATCAACAACTTTTTATCAGAAATTAAATGTGATAACTATTTGTGGAAGTAAACCTACTAAAAAAAAACCCCACATGTACTGAATGTTTGTCTGGCTTAGTATTCCAAGTATGTTTCTCCTGCAGAGATCAGATGGATTTGATTTTTTTTATATATTTTTATAAATTATAGAATACTATTGTCTACATGAAAGCATTCTGAAAAAAACCAGTTTGA
>WAAE01001023.1:0-39523 GCA_013400495.1 Nicator chloris
AACCCACAACAAATATTCTGAAGTTTCTTATAATCCTTTATGTTATTTTTTTCACAATATAGTGTGAGATATTTTGTTTATGTGAGATATTTATTATTATGCAATCTAGCCTGTTAATATCAGCTAGATTATATTAGCATGCTGATTTACAAGGGTATGGGAGAGGATAAAAAAGGCACATGAGAGGGTTTTGGCCACACAGTTTGATTATATATGATTCTTCTGAAGTCCAGAAAAAGATGGAAGACAGACTACTTTGATGCTTTCATGTAGGAAAAAAAAAAAAAAAGGCATGTAATCAGTCTCATGGCCAAGACAGAGTTAAGGATTTGCCAGAACTGGAGACCTGAACTATTCAAATATCTGTTGGGAAAGAAACAGAGGAGGACACAGGTGATTCAGCAAGTTCTGGGAATGTGTTAGTGGCAACTTCTTATAGCAGAGGCAGAGGAAGTTAATAGATAATACATCTCTTTGAAATTAAATTCAGACATAAGTCACATCGTAATGTGAGTTACAGGAGACTACAAAACAACAGTGTTCCAAATAAAGGAAGGAAGTGCTGAACTGAATTAAGGCAGAGAGGTAGGAGGATATCTTTAGAAGGCATTTCAAAGAGTATCTAAGGAACAAGAACACAAAGAGGAGACAAAAAGCTGATTAAAAACAGGGTGCATTTGCTAAGATCAAAACATGCCTTCTCAGTTCTGTTTCCTCTTTTGTAGGATAACCACTTAAAGAGGGGGCAGTAATTTATTATTTCAGATTAGTAAGGGTTTTGAGGAATGCCATAAGTATGCTTGGAAAACATGATGGAGATGATGGGAATGTAAAGGCTGATACTCAGCAAATTGTGCTCATGGAGGAGTCAACAACAGATTTCTGTGAAATGAGGGATATTTCAAGGCAATGTTGCAAACTTAATTCCTGTAAATGGCTTGACTTTACCAAATCCAGTAATTTAGGTTAACAATGTACGCGATGGACAAAGGAATAGATTAATGAATTTATACTTTAAATTGTAGTAGGAAAGGGTAAAAGCTCTGTAGACAAACCACAAAGGTCAAAGTGGGTTTGTATGTTGGGGTGATGGTATGTGATTATAAATCCAAGAAAGAAAATACCAGGAAAAAAAATGATTGCCAATTATGGAACTGATCAGGCAATAGCAGCTCTGCCAGGCATATGGAAAAAATCACCCAGAAATGGAGTTGGTAAATAATGCAAAGCAGTTGCAACAAAGACAATTTGCACTGCATACAGTAACAGGGTTCTTGTTCATATAGCATGAAAAGTACTTATTCAGTTATATCCTTATTGGGAAGACCTTATCTGGCACTGAAAATTCATTGAGTTTCAAAATCACATTTTGAGAAAGATGCACATAAATTGGAGACAATCCAGAACAGATATCTAGAAAGATTTTTGGAAAACATGATTTATTTGGAATAAATTTAAACAACTGAGTTTGTTTATATAAGAAAAGACTAAGGGATTATTGCTTAAATGATAGCAGACTTTCAAAATGACAGTAAGGTAGAAAACAATTTTCCATGTTGACTGGTTTAAGACATGGAGTAATCTCTACAGTTTTGCGTGGGAAAATAAATATTTATGTACTGTAGTAGGAAAACTCTACAGCAAGTTTTTCTAGTTTAAGGGCAGAAGTAGACTATGGGGGGGGGGGGGGGGTTTGTGCACTGTTTTGGCTGGGATGGAGTTAATTTTCTTCATGGTAGTGTGGGGCTGTGCTTTGGATTTGTGAGCACAACAGTGCTGTGAATACACAGCATTTAGCTATTGCTTACACAGCATCAAGGCCTTTTCTGCCCCTCATCACACCCCAAGAGAGCGGAGACTGGAGATACACAAGGAGCTGGGAGGGGACACAGCCAGGACAGCTGACCCCTGCTGACCAGAGAGATATCTCATACCATACAACATTACACTCAGCATATGAAAGCTGGTGAAAGAAGAAGGAAGTGGTGGACATGTTTGGAGTGATGGCATTTGTCTTCCCAAGTCACCATTGCCTGTGAAGTAGCCTGGTTTTCCTGCAGATTGGACACGTCGCTGTGGTGGAAGTGGGGAACGAATTCCTTGTTCTGCTTTGCTAGCATGCTTTACCTGTTTAACTGGCTTAGCCCACAAGTTTTCTCACTTTGACCCTTGCAATTTTCTTCTGCATCCCAATGGGGCTGGGGAAGTAAGTGAGTGCCTGTGTGGGGCTGAGTTGCCAGGTGGTATTTAAACCATGACAAGGGGACTAAGAAATGTCTATGAGAATGTTAAATATCCATCTGAATATTACAGCTCTACCAGCCGCAGATCTACCTACTTCATGACAAAAGCACAGATTAGATGGCCTTGTGACATCCTTTCAAGCTACATCCCAGTTTTTTACCTTCAGGGTCCTGTGCAAGGGTTTATGGAGTCACTCCCTCTTCATGCAAGTAGAAATGTACACGTGCATCAGTTGAAAGTGTCAGGTCAGGCTTCTCTCTGTAGTTCAAACAGCTTTATCAGAGTTTTATGGAGTGCTTCAGAGTCAACCTTTTCTTTGTGTGTACTGAAGCAGATAAAATTTTGTTTGTTTTTTCCCCCCAATAATCCATCAGACCTTTTCCTGGAGCAGGCTGGAAACATTCCTTAATCAGAAAGGCTTGAGTGAGCAGAAACCTGACTCAATCTACAAGTGAGAGCTGAGTCCCTTCCAGTAGTACAAATTTTCCCTTTGCTTCTATTGAGAGAGAGATGTAGTTTAACCTCTTGACAGAAATACCAGGTCTGCTTTTGATTCTCTCAGGCTGAGCTTCATTGGATGTTTGATCTCAGCATGCCATAAAATCCAAGAGGTTTTCTCTGGAAACCTGAATAGCAGGATGCAAAATTCACTTTAACACCTCTTCCTCATGCTGCCTTTCTAAGTCTGTGAACACAAATACACATTTTGCAAAAACATACAGTTCCATTTTAGTTCAGATTCACAGATCAAATAACAATATAGCTCTATAACTGACTTTGTGATTTTGCATTTCCTAAAGAACCTAAGGACCTTTATTCAGCATTTTCTTTCTTTCAAAGCTTCTGACCTATGTTATTTGTTTTAACCAGGGAAACACTGCAGTTTCTTTACTGCACTGTTTGATTTCTGGGTGACTTACAGCTATTTTGGCTGCAGGAATTTGGACGTCAGCAGCTAGTTAACAAACAGGTCTGGTTATTCACATTGACACTCATATTGATCATGCAGCCTGTGAAAGTTGTTCAAGGCTTTTCCTTTGAATTAGGGTTCTGATTGTACTCTGGTAGTTTTGTAACCAGTCTCAAAAAAGCACATTTGCATTTTCAGTAGCAGGTACTGTAAAATACTGACACACTTTGGAAGAAACTAAAAAAGAAATAAAAATGGCTTCCAAAAAGTAGATCTGAAATTTATAGTTCAGAACTACAAGGTCGTATGTGGTATTTGCAGCTTTCTAATGGTTATTCACCATAAAAAATATAATTGCTAGTCAGATTGTTGCCTAATAAAATTAATTGTAAAGCAAATTCCTTTAACAAAATTATTCCCCTCACTCTTTTTTTCCACGTTTGGTTGGTTTATGGGAATTTTACATGCCACAGTTGAAGATCAGCTGGAAGCAACTCAAGTTATATGCTAGGGATAAAAGCAATTACAATATGATAAGGAAGAAGATCTTTTCCTCGCCTTGCCTCCACGCTGCCAAGAGGGTCAAGTGATGGAGGCTGGCCTGTGGTTTTAAAGCTGCAGATGGTACAAACCATGAGCTCCTGCCTGCATGTGGCAACTGGCCCATTGAACTGAGAGGCTGCAAGAAGCCTCTGCAAGGCTGCAGGGAGATGGACCCTCCAGGAAGGGCAAAATCTGCTCCCATTCCACACACATTTTACCTGCACATCCTCGATGAACATACCAGAAATGTGCCAGCTGAGTACGTGGCTTGGCACCCAGCCAAAGTTGGCAACCATCCATGTTGTGTTACAGTAGGCTGAAATTCCTGGAAGGATTAGTCAAAGGCTGGGTGAAATTTGCAGTTATTGGGAACTGTGTTGTGATGCTGTTCTCACCAGCAGCCATGGAAAAAACAAGATCTGAGAGCACAGAGCAGCTTTTAATTCAGCATTGCAGATGGCAGTGGAGCATGCTCGAGGAAGATCCTAGAGTTTTCATCAAGTTTTCCCTTCAAAAAATAGAACTGTGACATAAGATATCACTCAGAGAGATTGTTCAGTAATACTTTGGCTGAAAACTAAGTGTTCAGGCCTGATATTAATTGGCTCTTTCTTCATTTTGTACAGCTTGCCTGTATTCCTAATTACACACAGCTGTCCTTTCAGTTCATACCCAGTCTGCCAGTTGCTAGTGACCAAAATGTGCCTATCATTCAAGCACATATCCCTTCCCAGCACAGCTCAGAAGGCTCTTGGGATGCTACTTTGAAGAAGGTGCATGATTTTTGAAGGTGCTGAGACAGGGACATACCATTCTGACAGCTTTGGTAGTACTACCTAATTAAGTACCTGTGAGAACAAACTGTGCTACATGTGGTCAGGCAGGCAGAACAAAACCAGCCCTGTCCAAAAGCAAAACAGAATTCAGTGTCCATATGGTTAGTTCTATGATGTAGGTTTATATAGTCCTGGAAGGAGCAAGGAGTTGTAGTCAGCGATTCTTATGGTTTTCTGCCAACTTGTGACAGTCTATGATTCTGAAAGTTTAGAAACTTATGAGTCTGGGAAGAGGTAATGCCTGGAGAAAAGGCAGACAGGTTTGGCAGCAGCATGATTAGGGTACAGATACCTGTATTTGTTTGATTAGCTCTTAACATTGTTTTTTCTTAGTACTGTCCTAGCTTCAATGCCACTCCTCTTCAGATTAAGGGCTCAGTGGGTATATGAGCTCAGTGGATAACTTGAACCCAGAAGTGAAAGGGCCTTATAAGAGTTAGGTCAGGAAAAATATTCAGTGTAAGGAGTGAGAGCTGTATCTTCCTGAAAAGAAGTGGAAACATTTTCAGCAGAAACTGTGCACGTTTCCAGCTGAGACTGTGATTCCCAAAGGCAGTTGTGGATTGTTATTGTGGGCTGCAGTTTGCACAAAATATAATAGTAATTGCAGTCAAGCAGCCTAGTCTGGCAGTTACTCATTATTTCTGCTATATTGGTATCCCAAGCAGGATCAGGGCTGTCTTCTGTACTTCACAGAATATGAAGAAAAAGAGAAACTGATTTGCCTTTAAACAGATATGCATATATCCGTATCTCTTCAAACTTATTTAAAATTCCATTTTTTTCCCTAGTTTTCCATCAACATCATCCTGTAAGTAACCAATTCCTTCCAATAAGTTTAGTCAGAAGCAGATCATTCTGTAAGCAGAAGAAGCTGCATAAAAGACATGCATACTTCACTGGGATACATAGCACTTGCCTGTGCAAAGAGAAGCTGTGCAATGAGCCTGGCTTTCAAAAGTGAAGTGAAAAAGCAAGTAACACTTTGGGGGACAGGGTGGGAGATTTTCCTTAAGGCCGTTTGGTTGCGACACGTGACAGATCTTCCTTTAAATGACTCTTTCTGAGAGAGATAAGGGGCCTTGCAGATGCCTTTTCCAGTAAATCCAGTTGCCTGAAACTGTTGCACAAAGGGCTTAGAACAAATAGGACTCATGCTGGAAAGTGCTGATGCAGGTCTTGCATAGGAGGGGTTTAAAGGTTTGTTTCAATAATTAGCATACACAGTTGGCTACCAGAGAGCACAGCTTGCTGCCAGTCACTGGCATGACACAGGAGTGGATGCTGCAGTTAACCTGAATGGAGCATATGGTTTTTAGGGATGAGAGATACTTGAGGCATACAATGGGGTACAATCCTCTTCTCACTCAGATTAAGGGCAGAGCTTCCACTAACTCCAAAGCTCCTATCCTGCATGCACAGTGAGAATTGCCCTGTTGGCACGTTTTGAGTATGAGCGAGATATGTGACAATATGATTGCAGAAAAGCAAGATTTCACTTGACTCATATAAATGTGGACTTGGCAGCTTCCCACTTTTCCATACCAGCCCTTGAAATATTTAACTCTTAATTTCCTACTACATGCAGATTAAAGCTAAGTAAGAGAATAAAAGCTTGCTTCCTTGAGCACAGGTGAATAATGCTCCAGGTAGGCTTTATTTGCCATAACATATGTACTACCAGCCAGAGGTTTGGCTTTGTTGTGGCTCATTTAAGGTTCCAGTAATCCAAATAATATTGGAAGAAGTGGTTTTCTCTTTTGTATGTCACTGTCAAATGAAATAAATTATAAAAACACAGAGAAGGCTTTTTGGTTTTGATGTGCTCTGCAAAAGAGAGAAGCAGCTGGTCTCAGTGCTTAAGTAGGTAGGATACTTTTTGGCTATATGTGTAGTGCAGTGAGGAAGTTGGTATAGTTTGGCTCAAATTAAAGTTGTTCTGACTGCAAGTGCTTTAAAAGTAGAAAAGAAACAGGAATTTACTTAATCAGACAACCTCATAAAACAAGATAGAAAGTTTCCCTTCACTGAGGACAGAGTTTTCTTGATTAAAACTTTAGTTACTGGAAAATACTGATTTATTACAACTTAAACTTATCTTAAAAATTAATTAATTTTGGCCAAATTAATTTCTGTGGAGAATCTTTTATTTCTGGGACATGAGAGAACCAGGCTGAATTCTTTGTCCCAAAGCAAGTGAAGCATGAGACTGAATCTTTCTCACCCTTGCAATTTTGGCTTTCTTCAGGAACTAGAATGTTATTTAGGTTTCTGGTGAAAAACTTAGAAAGATTTGTTCTTCAAACCAATGTGCTAAGAAAAGAAATCTTTGATCTCTTCATCAAAAGGATTTTTTTGTTTCCTCACAAATTCTTTAGATTTTGGAGTGAGATTCCACAGGCTTTTTGAACTGATTTAGATAATACTCGGGTAGTTGCATTTTCCTTTCATATCCAAATTCAAGATATTAGATACTATTGGAGCGTGTGGCTTGCCACAGATCTTTTTGGATTTCCTCTCAGTCTGTAATGATAAGACAAGAAGAAAGAGCAATATTTTCACAACTCACTTGGCCTCTTCGTTCATAGACTGCAATATCTTGATCATCACTGGCACAGACCAGGAACAGCTTCAGTGGCACAGTGTGAGAAACTGGAGCTTTTTGCAACGTCAGACCCAGTTTGTTTATATGAGTCAGCTGCAGCACAAATGCAATTCACATGAGAAAGCATCAGTCCTTCTCCTCCTTCTCTTCTCCTCCTTCCCTCTCTTCCTTCTCCTCCTTCTTCTCCTCCTTCTCCTTCTTCTCCTTCTTCCCCTTCCCCTTCCCAATCTACAAAGGTGAGAAGAGAGCAGTATCTGCTTTCTCATTCACTGTTGATAGGGGTACTTTACTCTCCAATTTTATTTGAGTGCTATTAAGTAAAAAATGATGGTATTTCATACTGCCTTATGCAGTTTCAGGTCACTGATGCTGCTGACCTATGAGGAGAGATCTCAGAGGGATCCTACTGACCTCTGTGCTGGTACTTAAAGGTTTTTTTTTTCTCAAAAAGGCAAGGTGACAGACTTTGCATGTACTTCAGAATTACTTAGGCCGCTCAAATACATTAAAACTTACTGTAAGGTCTGTGAAAGGGTCTTATTAAATCTTCCCACAGAATGGTCTGATAAAATGAGAGGTTTAAATTTACTGTAGAAAAATAGAAATCCTGTGGAAAACCAGTATTAGCTGTAGCTGGAAAGACAGTAATCACAGTCTGAACAGCTGGCTCTCCATTAGCTATGTTCTTACATGGATATATCACTGTGATTAGTTCTCTGAAAGCAACAGCTCAGTGCTGAGCAGCAGTCTGTCAGATGGGCTCTCTGGTGCTGTTAGGAAAGGAATGGAGAATGGCACTAAAAGGATCCAGACTCAGTGGAGGTTTAGGTACATAGAATAAGTGGCTGCACCAAAGCAAGCACAGCAATGCCTTGGAAAGAGCACATAATCCTAGTCCTCCAACCACTAGCAAAATACAGCACAGAGGAAGGTGCCACAGATGACTGATGGTGTGGGATGGATTTGCCAGAAGGCTCTTCAGCTTGGAAGTGCAAGTAGGATCCTCTGAGTCACGAATGGTGATGAGAAAGTGAGCAAGAAAAGAGGTGTTCATGCTTTCTCACATAATCAGAGTGAAGGCTGCCCAGCTATTGCTGAGTGGCAGATTAAGAACAAGCAGCAGTGTAGCTTTTAAATCATATGTGTGGCTAGTGTTGAATGATTAATGTGCAAGTCATTTCCATGGGATGTGAAGGCAAGAAAGATAAGAAGTTTAAATAGAGACTAGAGAGAGCTATGAAGGGAAAGTTAATTAGTAACTACTGAATACGGACATGACCTTTTGCTGACAAGACACCTGAAATGTTATTACTGGCAAATAGGAGAGTACAACAAACACAGACAAAACCCTCATTAGCCTTGTTCAACTGCTGTTTTTACAAGTACCTGCAGCTGGCCATAGTGTGAGACAGATTGTCTCAAGGGTTACATGGCCTCTAAATTTGGCCTTATACGTCTGTTCTTCTGCCACATTGCCTCTAACAAGTGGCAAATTTTAAATGTTTTTATTTTGTGTACCCGTAAGTTACTATGCAGAGCAAATGTAGGGAATGTATTTTTTTCCAGTGGCTTCTGAAAATAAAAAGAATTATTTTTAACATGAACTGATACAGAATAAGGATGAGATCAGATAATGCCCTATTTGTACATATGAACAACATGAGAAGTGGAAAGGCAGTGCAGTGGAGGTGAATGTGTAAAGGTTTCAAATGGATGTTAATTATTAATGACATAACCCTAAACCAGGCTCTCAGTTATCTAGTAGAAAAATGAGGGAATGGGGTTTAGACAACACAATGTGCTGCTTCCTGGTCATCAAAACATAAAAAATTCTTATGTTCTGACATCTTCTGGGGCTCTTTAGGATGCTGCTTACTTAGTTTCCTGTTTGGGCTTCCTAAAGGATACAAGTAGTAAATGATTAAGCATAATGAAGGGATTATCATCCAGACAGTGCTTTATCTTCTTTTTTGGCTCTTCCCCAAACACAGCAATAATTTTTAGGAGCCACAAAAGTGGGACATCATGTGCTTCAATATCTGGATTGCACAAGTTTGTGCACAGGATGTTTTAATGAAAAGACTTTTGTCATGAATTTGGTCATTAATTTACTTTAAAGGA
The DNA here is from genome assembly GCA_013400495.1 of Nicator chloris. Taxonomy (NCBI): domain Eukaryota; kingdom Metazoa; phylum Chordata; class Aves; order Passeriformes; family Pycnonotidae; genus Nicator; species Nicator chloris. The sequence goes on from WAAE01001023.1 coordinate 9,260, forward strand.
CCTGCCACAGATCAGTATTATTTGCTAGAAGTTATGCCTTTCATGCAAGAAAGAAACAATGAAGCAAAGATGTGGATCCTGCTCTGCTTGTGACAAAACAATCTTTGGATTAGTTAATGTTAGTCAGACACTTGACATTTTTGTAAGTGTTTTTAAGCTGACAGGATGTCCTCTGGATCTTGGCTAGGAGCTAAAACAGAGCTGGTGGAAGACAATAGAATTCTTTTCCACATCATAAATTTAGGATGAGATCTGCAAAGTGTAAATATAGATATACAGTTGAATGTATATTCTCCAGTGACTTCTCATCACTGAAGGCGTTTTAACAGGAATATACAGCTAATTGGATTAAATGAATTTGGTTACCTGTGAACGGGGTAAGGCAGATAAACAATAGTTCACCATACTGAGATATGAAAAACTGATAAATGCAAGAACAGTGAGAATTATACCAGATATACCCATGATAGCTCCTGAAGTAAAACTGTCTCCTCCAAGTAATGATAGCTGCTGACCAGGTCCTTTGCTTAGATTGTTGCTCTAAACACATGGAAGCTGTTAATGGAGTTTTTATACATCTGGCCAGTGAAAACTAAAGGACATGACTTGGCTCATCTTTCTAAAATTAGAAGAAGCACCCTAGTGAGTAAAGGATGCAGGAGACTTATGGTTTTTCAGAGATGCTGGATAGGCCCATGGGTGTTGCACAAAGCACGTCATTGGAAACATCTGACATTACCTGCACCATTTGAAGTCCTAAGTTGTGCACCACATAGTCCAGACCTGCAGATCTGCATAGCTCGCACATAGGTCACCTCCTGTTTGTTCAGATTTACTCTGTTTTCCTTTTATTATATACTCCTTACTATGTTTAAATTGTCAGTATAGCATAATATTGCAGCTGTGTTATTAAAATGCACAGAACAATCCCCTGATACTGCCAACATGAGTTCCATCTCACAAGCAATTAAAACTTTTTATCCTGGTGCTCATTCTCCATCAAGTTATTCAGTCTAAGGGTAAAAGTGTGAACTACTTCATAAACTATAATAATCACAGTTTGCCAACTACTTTAACTCTTAATTAACTAACATTTTCAGCCTCTAGACTCAAAGGAGTCTTGTGCTGTGTCATCCCCTTTAATTCTGAATTTCTACATTTTTATACTGTGAATTTGAATAAAGGAAGAGTATCATTTTAGCCCTCAAAGTGAGGTTTATTTTGCATAGAAAACAAGAGATGAGGGGTCCTTACCTTGTACTGAGGTGCCTCCCTAAAGAGGTTGTCAGCATGGCTGAGGCCTGTAGCTGGAGCTAGTTCTAGGGTATGGAGACCTCAGCACTAGAGGCAAGTTAAGTTACTATGGGTGTCTTCATAATACCGATGCAAAATTATAATGGGAAACAGGGGGAAGAAAACATGGTTAGAAGGTAGGTTTAAAATAATTTTCAGAAAATGTGGTTTTCCCCAAAAGCGTCAGCCCACATTGCTCAGAAAACTTCAAATGCTTAGGGCGATAATGCGCTCTCAGTTGCCACGTTACACAAAATAATTTCTGTTTCAACAAAACATTTTTTTTCCTTTGGCTTATGTGGTCTTGTTTCTGTAATATGATTACCTTACAGAATAATGCATTACAAAAGCTATTTGCAGGAGGAAAAGCATCCCATCCCCTTGGGAATAGACAGCACAGAATGATGGTAGCGTCTGAGCCACCTCATGGGGTTACCCTTTCCATTTCCCTTTTCAGTTTGAAGGGACATAAGATCTCTTTATCTCTTGAAACTCAAAATGTTCTGTAAAATCTCCCACTTGTGCTGCTTTTTTGACCTACTTGGTTAACCAAAACTCAGTATCCTGTGGGTTGTCTCTCTCAGGCAGAGGTTGATGATGGACTCAGATATCTTTGACACACTTCTTGTTTTGCAAATAAAGCCATACTTCCTCACCTTTGAACGCTTTGCATAGGAAACTGCTTTTACTCACAGCTCCAAATCCTCCTTATGTGAGTTTTATTTGATAGTTTATGAGATTTATTCTTGAACTATAAATTAATTGTGGCTGTGCATTCCAGTTTTAGTTTAATTATGTGGTGCATATCTGCTATATAACTTCTTAACAAGCTTCAGTTTGAGTGTTTGAACAGTTTGCAGAAAAGCAGAGCTATAGACTGGTCACTACTGGTCATTATTTTGACACAGTTGGCTCACAGAAAATTGTTTCAAACCAGGAAAGCATCTTTTGCAAGGCTGTGGAATGAAATTGCTATACAATGCTGTGTTGTGGAACAAGTGGCCATCTAGCAGTATTTTGTTTAGCAAAAAGCAGAAAAGTAGAATGCCTGCAGCACTGAAACTGTTGCTGGAGTCACCAGCAATTGGCTGCAAAACAAAGAAAAGGCAGAACAAACAGTCTTGCTTTATCCAGTAGGATTTGGCATCCCAAGAGAAATGTTTCCTGCAAGTGACGGAGAGGGTATTGATTGCAGGAACTGATGGCTTCAGGCAGCAGTGTTGACCTGACTTACTGTTTTCTGTTTTTATAGAGCTGACACTGGTAGGGAGATAGAGAAGGGATACTTACTATATCTGTTTGTCTAAGAAAATCTGTACAGTGTCCTGTAGACATAAATTCCTCCCAAGGCTGATGACTGATGTTCCCACACAGGCATTGTCTCTACCTGGTTACCTGCAGAGCTTTTGTGATTACTTCTGGATAGTCTGAGCTCCACTTACTCTATGCCTTGTTGCTTATGTGACATTTTCTACAGAGTGTGTGGCATATAACCATGGACAGTCATCATTGTCCTGCAAAGCTCTGCTAAGGGTCCCAGCTCTCTGCTCCAACTTTCTCTTCTGATGAAGGACACAGAACTGTGAGACAGCAGAAAGTAGTCTTCCTGTAGGTGAGTAAAATACAACAGCTAAAAAAAGGGACAAGGTTGAGTTCCAGACTGCTCTTTTCAGTAGGGCTTCCAGGTGAATAGCTGGCAGGGATCAGAGACATTCTAACCTCAGGGATGTTCAACAGGCATGGATTTGAGAGCATGGGTGTTGACATAACATGGGATGATCTTGCCTCCTGATGGAACTGGAGGAAAAATGGATGAGAGCTCTTATGGACTCCTATGCACCAAGTGCTCCTCACCACATGGACTGGGAATATGTTTTTCTGTGTGGTTCATATGCTGCAGAATCAGGATTGGGAAAGAGAATGGAAGAGCTCCAAGGATGAATAATCAGAGAACTTAAAGCACATGCTATCCAACAGGAAATTCCAATCTGCATCCTGCACAAGGTCGGGGGAAGAGAGAGGCTAAAACCAAGAGCTTTTAGCTAGAAGAATAGAAAAGCGTGTTCAAAGGTCAACTATAAAAGGGGGAAAAAAGCTGAATATAGCATTTAAGCAGTTGTCCTTTACCCTCTTCTTCAGTGGGGGCTTCTGTGACCAAAACCCAGATGTACAGGCTCTAGGGAATCAATGGCAAGGCAGAGCAGGCTTCTTTTTGCTGAATGATGTTTTCAGAAGGAAAACTCTGAATGTTTGGATAAAATCAGAAGACATCAGATGAAGCACTTAGGAGAGATAAGAAATTATATGGAACGTTGCAAAATGAAAAGTGAAGTGCCCCATGGAATTCTCTGCTAATTTTCAACGGGGTTTCAATGGAGTTTTATGAATTCTTCAGTTCACCTGGATCCACGGGAGTAGGGCTGAAGATACAAGCCCTACAAATCCTGAAGTGACTACATGCTTTGTACTTCCACTTCTGAAGATTACTCTTTTACATAACTGAGTGTCAGAATGCTGCCTGTTTGCCCACGCTCGCTCCCTCTCTCCCCTGTGTAATCAAAGGAAGTCTAATCATCACTTGGAGTTATTTTTAACATCTAGCAAGAAAAAAACCTAAATAAGTTGAAACATAGTGTCACAGGAAATGGAATAAATGGGTGCTGTGGTTTAACCCCAGTCAGCAACTGAGTGCCAAGCAGCCAATCGCTCGCTCATCCACTCTGGCCCCAGTGAGATGTGGAGGAGAATTGGAAAAAAGAAAAACTTGTGGGTTGAGATAACAACAGTTTAATAATTAAAACAAATAATAATTATGATGATGATAATAGTAGTACTGAAAAGGAGAGATGTGCTACTACTACTACTACTACTACTGATATAATAATACTAATATGATACTAATACTTTTAATATTGATGATATAAATTAAATACTGCTGAAAAAGAGAGAGGAATAAACCCCAAGATGCACAGGTGATGCACAATAGAATTGCTCATCACTTGCTAACCAATGTCCAGCCCATCCCTGAGCAGCCATCAGCTCCTCCAAGCCAACTTCCCCCAGTTTATGTCCTGGGCATGATGTTCTGTGGAAGGGAAATCCCTTTGGCCAGTTTGGGGCATGTCCTGGCCATGGGCCTCCCCAGCTTTTGGTGCACCTGCTCGCTGGCAGAGCAGGAGACACTGAAAAGTGTCTCAGGGTAGGCTCAGTAACAACTGAGACATCAGGGAATTATCAACGCTGTTCTCACACTGACTCAAACCACAGCACTGTACCAGCTAGTAAGAAGAAGATTAACTCTATCCCAGCCAAAACCAGAACAATAAAGCAGATATTTTTTTAAGTGCTTAAAACTTAACTAAGGATTTATGGGTTGAGATAAGGACTGAGAGAGATTGCTCATTAAATGCCATCACAGGCAAAATAGACTCAACTTAGAGATATGAAATGAATTTATTACTAACTAAATCAGAGCAGGATAATGAGAAGTGAAATAAGCCCTTAAAACACCTTTTCCCCCTGCTCCCTCCTTCTAACTCTACCTCCTACACCAGCAGCAGAAGGAGACGGAATGGGCGTTATGGTCAGTTCATCACCCGAGGCTTCTCCTGCTGCTCAGGGAGAGGAGTCATTCCCCTGCTGCACTGTGGGGTCCCTCCCACAGGAGACCGTTTTCCATGAACTTCTCAGCAGTGGCTCCATCTCATCAGCAACAGCTCTCAGTGATCTGCTGCAATGTGAGTCCATCCCATGGACAACAGTCTTCCCAAAACTGTTGCAGCATGGGTCTCTCTTTCCATGGGGTGCAGTCCTCCAAGGACAGGTTGCTCCAACCTGGAAGCAGGGGCCCCCTCTCTCCTATGGGTCTCCCACTGGATCACAGCCTCCTCCAGGCATCCACCTGCATGTNAGCTACCAAAAGGCAGGGCATGTAAAGCCCATACGTTCCACCCCTAGCCAGTCTAGGTATGGTCAATTCTGTCAGGATTGGGCTATCATGGCACAGCAGAGATTTTTGCTCATCTTTGTAAGGTGTGTATACATTTAGCTGCTAGGAAGTGCAAATATTCTCCCCCAGTTTGAGGCGGAATTTCTCAGGAAGCCCCTGTTTCCCTCACAGGGCTGAAGCAGGTTATAGGGAAGAGTAAGCTGATGCACACCGTGAAGAAAATCAGGCTGGGAGTGTCAACTCACTTGGCAACTTGGGGGCACCTCCAGAGCCCCTGCATTAGGGCAGAGATGCACAGTGTGAGAAGACAAGGAGCACTGGGTCACTTTCCCAATTTTGAAGCTGTAAGACAACTAAAAAATTACCTGCAAAGGATGTAAATTTTGTGAGAATTAGGGAAATATTTAGGCACACTGGCATTTTTTTAGGCAGCTAGAGAATTGCTCTCAAGTTGAATGCAATTGTTCTAGTCTAAAAATATGCAGAACTTGACAATAGAGGAAGATGGTTTGGCAGCATCTTCTCCTCTTCCCAGCCACACGCGGAAGAAGATAAAACAGGAACCTTCAGCACATCCCTTCATTGTTATATATTTTTCCAATTGCCTGGAAATGAGGGAGAGAAATGTGAAGAGGTAAAGCCAACCCTATCTCCATAAACGTCAAAACAACCTTAGCTGCTCATAATTTTATACAATAATAGAGTGCAAACGACAATTTCCAACTTCTAAGGGACTTCTAAGTATTTCTAATTTATGCATCGGTTTATAAACTCTGAGGCATGAGAGGGAGAGGAAAAGGATTAGGTGGGGAAGGAAAAGGATGTACTAGGGTTCGGACGGTGACAATCATTTCAGACACAAGTTTCAAGGTTTAGCCAAAACTAGTTGAATACTGGCAGTATCACTGCATGATTTAAGTAGTGCCTATTATGGCCTGGACAAAATCCGTCTCTGTTGAACAGCTGCACTTTGTACTGTACAAAAATATCTCATTTCATTGCCAAAAACTATTGTCTAATGTGATTTTATGTAATTCTGAAAAGAAATTCTAGATTCAAATGTCTGCCTACTTTATGTTTTAATCATGGAACTTTGACCTTGTTCTCACTGGAAGGCAAAGGAAGAAGTTTTGAATCCTTTTGAGCAGAACTTTGCTGTCCTCCTGAGTTCAGACTAAATGATGTCATAATTCACCTCATTTTCTTGTAAAATTAAGGTAAGAAACCATTTGTATTTGAAGATGGCTCAGCTGTTTATTCAATACTGACCTACTAAAAATGAAGAATGAATCTATCTGTAAGACTTCACAAAGCATTTCACCCAGTGAAAAGTCTACCATTTTTAGTAAAGACATTGTGAAGTGAGCACATATACAAAAATACTAGCTTGCTTAGCAATGTGTATGAGAAAAATGCCCCAACAAGTTGTCTTCAACAGAAAGTACAACCAAGCATCAAAGAATCACAGCTCTGTTGTAAAAATGGGTAAACTGCTGATTATATTTAAGACAGTGATTTATAAAGGCATATACCTTGCTCACTAAATCAGGACAATTTCCATCACTAATTGGGTCAGCTAACCACAAAGGCACATGCTTCACTTCCTCTTCAAGCATGTTCTTTGGTGACTTCTCAGAAAGTTGCAGCTTGATGGCAATACTTTGAAACACTTCAGAAAAATCATCGATGTTCCTTTTGCAGTTATCACGTTCGTTCTCTCCTGTTTTTTTTTTAACTTTACCCACCTTTTTTTTAATAATCATAAAATAAAATTCCATTTTTTCATCTTTCATATGTTCAGCCATTTTTAATGAATTTTTAAATGTTTTGAGTTTTTCTTATAATGATACTTTTTTCTGTAACTTCTTTAAACAATTTTTTTGTTTCTGTCAATTCTTTCTTATTTCTCTGTTTTATATTGCTTCTCTGGTAAAGCTATGTACACATGGCAATTTCTCAATATCCTCAATTATTTACAAGTTCAAAATACTTCTTTAGCCTCTTCTTTTTTACCTCAGGTTTGCCTTCCCGTTCTTCTTCTCTGATTTGTTTAATTTTCATTTCATCATTGTGAGAAATTAGGAATTTTGAAACTAAAAAACCATAAAATATTCAGTGTTGTTAGCTCAACTATTAAATGTATTTGAGAAATACATTGAGATGATGTCAGATGTTAAATGTCAAATTGCTGCTTTTATAGAAAATGGAATATTGCCCAGTGTGGTGTTCAAGAGAGTCTTGAAGTTTAGCAACCTACAGTTCTGAAGATTTCAGCCTTAATGAACATACTCCATTGCTTTGTGACTCTTAGTGCTGAAAGACAGAACAAGTCTGCAGAGCAATAGGACTCTCCAGTCTAAGAGGAAAAGGGACATCTCCTTGTATTTACAACATGACAACCAAGCTGAACACTACTACTCAGAGAAGTAAACATGATCTGTCCTCAGATGTTTGTGCTAATCCCACAGCTGGAAAATGGGCAGCAGGAATTAATCTCCCTGTGTGCACAGGGGCCTACACCTGGGTCAGAGGGAAAGGAGTGAAAGAAAGAAGTACATGGTGAATCTCAAAGAAGAGGCTGAGGGGTGTGCCTGCACAGTAGGAGAACTTGGGCAGACAGAATATGGAGTCTAAGACTGAGAAGAGGACGAACTCCCATTAAAGTTGGATTAGGAGCAAGTGGTTCATATTCTGGTGAGTAGTTTGAAGGAATAACAAAAAACTCCAACAACGACAACAAAAACCAAACAAACAAGTGAGTAGGAAAGAGAACCTGATAAAGAGAATAAATTTTTGGAACAGGTGATGATGGTCTAGCCAGGGAGACTGGTATTAGCAACTGTTATGGAAAGAGAGAAACAACATGGGGAGAATTTGACAGGAGATAGTTATAAAGGGATTGGGAAACAAATTTCTGTAGGAACTAGAGGAAACTGTGAACTGGTAAGAATAGAGGGAGGCTGTGGTGAAGGTATTGTTTCAAGGAGGAGGTGAATGAATATATTGGGAATGGTAGTCACTGGGGAGGAAGGAGCTCATGGACAGCTGTACTGTGGGAGCCTCCAGAAACAGAGACTGGAGACACCTGCTTTGTAGTAGGAGAGAATGAGACTGCATGTGAAAGAAGACTGTGATTGGGGTTATAAATCAAAGAAAACAGAGACTATGATAAGAAACTCCATCTCCCAAGGCTGAGAAAGTAAGCAAAAAAAAGGTCAGATAAATGCCATGTAGATAGATGTAACATAATGCATACAGATAAAAATAACCTAGGCAATGTCTACACAATTCTGAATATAGAACTGGCACTTACAATTCAATAAAGAAATTGTGGACTAATGTTCTGAATGCATCTTTTGCTCTTTATAGCTGCTGACAACACTGACAAAAAAAAAAAAGAGAGCACACCATAAACCTGCCAGTAAAACTTACCTATCTCATGTATTTTAGTATCAAGAAACTTATTATCAACAAAACAATAAGAATTAGGAAAGCAAGCAAAGATGAGATACATGAAATTCACAGACTACAAGTGCCTCCATTTCTTCAGAATGGGAGATGCTCGAGAAATATGGCTTTAGGCATGAAAAGCAGCATCTGCCCATGGGTCCCAGCTGCTAGTCCACACATGGGTCACATTCATATTGCATATATAGGCCCAGAGCTGAGCATAGCTGTGAACTAACTTGTATCTGTTGTAGACAACCAGGAAATTAGCATCCTGTTTGACTCAGACTGACAAATACTGAAAATGTTGAACTGAAAAAAATGGATAAAATTAAAGGACTTCTTCTACAAAAATCAAATTTGCAACATCTGCAAGTGCTGATGATACTTTTATTGTTTATGACCATGATAGTTTTTCCTTTATTGAGTATTACAGGGAGAGGCAGGAAGCCTGGCAAACCACAGAGGACCAAGCACAGTATGCTGGCACCTTTTGAGAAATGTTCCAGTTGCAGTCTAAACTGCCTTAGTACTGCACTGATTGCTACTGTGTCCTATATTTGATGTGACAGACATGATTGCCTTTTTTTAACCCTCTGAAAGCTTCCCTAAACAGTAGCTCCTTCACAGCAGTCTATCAATGCCACCATACAATTCTGCCTTGCTTACACTATCTCTTCTCCTTTCTCTACTGTGGCTTTCCTGATGATTGGACGTCTGGGGTTAACAGCTGGGCTGGACAGCAAAGGTCATGGGGAGCTCCAAGGAAGAACGTACCAGGTACAGAATCTTCTGGAAGGCCAGGACACCTCCTCTGACTGGGACACAGCCTGCTAATCATGCTTCTTCCCTGCCAGATGCATTTGAATGTTGATAAACAACCTCACCTGGTTGGCATAAAAGTATGTTAGCTTTATAATGTTTTCAGTAAACTGAAACATGTACTTGAAAAGCTGCTCTTGATCAGAGCAAAAAAAAAAAAAAAAAAAAGCTTTGAGAAGCTTCTGCTAAGTAAAAGAACAAGAGAAAACATAAGTTTTGTAACTTGTGGAATCTGTGCACCTAACTTTCTGAAAACAGAGATAAACTCTGTTCTACAATAAGAGCTATGTTGGAGACAGCTTATCTAAAGTACAGATTTGGCTTCTTTCCTGTAGCTCTGTTCTTTTCCTTGCAGTCCTTTCTATCCTTTGCCTTGTTTGCTCCTCCATCCAAGCATGCCATCATCTGGCAGCAGTTCCCTGCAATGCTTCTGAGCAACATAACAACAACAACGCACAGATGAAGGCTGGGGAAATAAAGAGAGCACTTACAGTTGAATCATGTGAACAAAAATTACTGTTTCCAGTTTGCCTGCATGTAATATGAAATTCCACCCTTGGTGAGTCCTTGTTTAAGAAAAAAACCCTAACAATGTGCTGTGGTCTGACTCTTCTTCCCCGACTTCAGGCTGAAGCTCAGTAAACTGAAATCAGGAGGATGTGAAGTTCTCTCATCACCTGGTGGCATAAGGGAGCACATAAGGAGGCTGGGAGCATTCAGAGCTGTAAGAGACGGTCTGAAGATCCCTCATCTGCCTCACGACTGTCTCCGAGAACTGAGACCCTAAGGACTGAGATTCTGGGAGCGGGGGTGCCCTGGCCTGGCTGAGGTGGGATGTCTGCCAAGTTGTCTGCAGGTGTGTTCACTGAAGCCTGTGCTTGGCTGCAGAACTGAACGGGCTACCCTGACTGACGCCAAGACCGGATCTATGTCCTGTTGAAACAATGGGACTACGGTGCATGGCTATAACTACCTGTGCTGAAGATGGAACAGAACAGGCTTGCCCTGTTCCCCCATTGCCTATGGGCCATGATCACAAGAACTCACCCCCCCGCCTTTGCTCTGGCCAGCTGCCTTTCGATTCAGAAAAGACCTATATGTCCAGCCTCAGAGGAGAATTCTCTGAGATCTCCCCAGCAAGATCGGAGAGAATCCATTGGCCTACCAAGACCACGAGGGCTCCTACTCTCTCAGCAGAGGATCCATTGGTCTATGAGGACCACAAGGGCTCCCGTTCTCTGTTGGCAGCTATATCCCAAACCCTCTTTCTCTCCTTCTTTTCTATCCTTTTATTCTCTTTTCTTTCCCCTCTATCGCAATACTGAAGTTGGCACTCAATAAAAGTGTATTTCTGTTTAACCATACTGATTTTGTCCCCTGCTGGGTCTTTTGTACTCTGAGATCTCTAAAAACGAACCATCAGGGCCCCGCACCCATTAGCGGACCCTGACAAGAGCTCAGAACTGCCGCTCCTGTTTGTTCCAAGGATGGAAGAGATGCTTCCTTGCATGGTATTACCTTCCCAGTTCTGCAAAGAGTGGCCACACTTTGACCTGCAGAGGCCACTCTGGATGTGTGGGTGGAACTGGTCATTACAGTAAGTTGAACTTTTTAATGCATTTTTAAAAAGCATTGAAAAAGCACAGCTGCTTTGCCCATTTTAATTCACTTTCAAACTCCATGCCTAGAGCTCATGAGAGGCTTATATTGCAGTTTAATAGCTTAGACTACCATCAGCTCAAACTACAAGTGTGACTCCAGTTAAATGGTAGACCCTGGTCCAGGTTTTTTTCTCCTCTTACATCATCCTCTCAGACAGTGATTTAGTACCAGTTTTAGGGAATGCCCCAAAAGAGAAATCTTTGATGTGACCAGCATGTTCTCTTAAGCTGATTGTATTGCTCAATCACACAGGCATCGACCTTTGCCATTTCAGTGTGCTTACTTTGAGCAGGACAAATGTCAAGGCTGCTGTGAGCAGTGGTGAATGAGGTAGGTCTGAATTCATTACAGAGTATTGCAAAAGAGCAAAATCAGCAAAAGTTGATTTAATAAAATCAGGAAAGGTGGATTTCATAAAACCAATAAAAGACAGCAATTATATGGCATGAAAGAAATCAGCTGGTTGACTGGAGGTTATAAGGTTACTGTCACAAGATTTCTTTGCAAAAGGATAGACAAGAAGCCCCCCCAAAATCCACATCAGTGGTGATCTCCTTTTGATTGCTTTGAATCCTGTAAATAAAGTCAGGACTCCTCAATATTTCCTCCCACGTGGTCCTCCTGATTATTTAACAACATTTGGATACTTCATGTAGACAAATAGTAACACACTGGCCCCCAAATCCAGAGAGTTCTGTTGAAATGAACAAAAATGGAAAGAGTGACACGTTTCTCTCTCTCCAGCTACACTCGTAGAACAGTGGTTAACCTCTGAGTCAAAGCTGTGGCTGCTGTTCATGCTGCTCCACCCCCTCGCCACAGCAGCATGATGAACACTGAATGACGGATTTGAATGGATTTGAATAAAGATTCCAGTTCAAATGTTTGCCACAAACATGTTCTCAAAACTCTTGATTGCTCTTTTGCAGGAAATCATGAAGAAACATTTCTCTACTTGCAAGGAAACCTTACCATACTTTGTAATAATATTTCACTTCACTTTTCTTAATCTTGCTTTTAGATGTGGCCTCAGAAATCACCCTCCTTTCTTCCTACTAATACAAACTCTCCTCTTGCCATTCACTCAGCATGCTAATACCAAATTTTTGAGAAGGCTGTCTCTGACTGTCCACGTAGGTACTGCTCAACTTTTTCCTCTTCTTTATATAAGTCTGGCTGATCTGGTAAGCTTTGAAGACAAAGATTGAGACAGTAATACTTCCTATAAAATTAAAATTATCAAAATATAGGGAGGTTTATCTCAGAACAGGGGATCTGGAACACACTGCATTGTCTCCCTTGCGAGATCATAGCAAGAGTCCTCATTTATTGCTATTACCAAGGTTGTCATCCCATATAAATCTCTTGGTAATATCCTTTAACTTTACATGTATTCTATGCCCTTTAGGGCAAAAGTGTACATCACAGATGTTTGTGCCCTGCTTTGCATAATGGGACAAGACATGACTGGGATGCAATATTATAAAAAGGATGATTATAAGTAATACATATAATGGTTAATCTCAGTTAAAAGGGCAAGAGACACTAGAATCAGAAAGGTGTATAATTAAGGGACTCCAGCACTTGAATTTCTGTTGCTTTCTACAGTATTAATTTTAGCTCTACAGTTGCAGCAGAAAGGTCTGGGTGCTTCAGATGAAGCTGTTTCCTTGGTAGGATGCTGGGAGGCAGGAAGATTTCAAACTTCCTATACTATCACCCTCTATTTTGCCTTGACATCTCAAGAAAAAAAGGCTTCAGCTGCTGTGGAGACAAGTCAAATTATTTAAATGATTTTCCCTTGTTTTCTCAAGCAACTATTTGAATTCAGGATGCATATGGGAGGTATGTTCACTTTTGTTTCTAAAACTTGTACAATATTGGAACCTGGTACTTGGGGCATGAAGTAACTTGATGCACCCAGAAGAGGTAAAGAAAATAGCTGAACATAAAATATGTTCTTAAGTTTAATCTTAACCCTCTAAGTTCACCAGTATTAAACATTACACTGGTTAGTTGTTTTAGTTTTGTCTAGACTCAGCTCAAGCTGGCACTGTTAATTCCTGATAAGACATGGCTTAGACTTCTTAGTCCTTGAGAAGACATAGCCTTGCATAGCTGTGGCTTGCAGAGCAAGGCTGATTTCAGCCAGGTCCACCTGTTGGTGATGCCTGAACCAAAGTACTTTTTGCCCAGTGGGAGTGGTGGATCGCTCACACTCCACACCTTGCACCTTTTGCCTTTGTGTGCTCCTCTCTCTCCTCCACTTCACTGCACAGCAGAATGGAAGTTCTGACCATTGAGGCACCTGAGTGCAGCCCCCACAAAAACAATCCAGCAAACATACCAACAAAGAAAGGTTTCTCCTTAGTGAGGGCTCCAAGACATCCCTGATAAACTCAGGCCCTGACAAACTCAGTCCAAACTTCCGTGATGGGGAGTAGTCAGCAGAACACAGAATCCCTGATGGGTGCAGGACAAAGAAACTGACCTTCCACGAAAACAAGAGTCAGGAACAACTGTTCTAGGAATTGATGTCCTACACTCAGATACTTATGCCATAAAGGTATAAAAAGTAACTTGCTGCCTACCCAAAATGAACTTCTCTGCAAGAATTTTCTGCAAGTGATTTCCCAGACAGGGAAATCGAGCCCTTGCTGGGGATGCATATGGATGATCTTTGAAGTAAAACTTCTTCTCCATTGTCAATTAGACCCACTCTTCCGAGTGGTTTGGTGACTGTTGTACTGGTAGCACCTTGCATAATATATTTCTAGGCATGCACACAGGTAAGTTTGTGAGTATATACTTGTTTCACTCATTGGAATTCTGCAATAGCTTCTAATATATCTATATTTGCTTTACTCTGGTAATATATATACTTGTTTTCTTAGTAATTTTGTAGTGACTTCTAGCACATATTTATATTTGTTTTCACTACTACTAGTAAAAATTTTGTTGTAACTTGTAAGAAAGAAATTCACAGAACTCCTGGCTTCTGTGTCCTTGCGTACTGCCGAATCCTGAGAATGCCACAGTTGCCATCTTTCCACAACCATGAGTCAGGTAACCCCCACAGGCATGAATTGCTGCAGTGCCCCTCTCCGCAGGTACTCACACCAAATCTAGAGAACAGATAGAGGACAAAAAGAGTACATGGAAATCCAGAGAAGAAAAACATTTGAATTCAAATAATTTCAAAAGGAACTTAATATATTTTGGAATGTAGCAAGTTACTGTGCCATCTGCAGCTGTATTTACTCTGAGTGGAGCTTTGATTACCAAAATCCAGGCAAAATATTATCCATGCCAAATCACTGAATAAACAGAGCACCAGTATTTTACCATAGCTTTCATATCACAAGTCAGTTGCTAACACAATTAAGCAAGGATCATGGGAAAAAAACATGACTAGCTGGACAAAAGGTTCATATACACAAGGTTCTTTCCTCTAATCCCATACCAAGATAGTCCTTGACTGACTGCCAACAGGAAAAATGAAGAAATTTTAATGAAAGTGAGAAGAAAAGCTCCTGTGCCTCCTGAAAATAACAGTATTGGAGTATGTTTGACTGTTCTTTAATTTTTTCTTTTTCTTGCCCCCTCCCCCCACCCCATCCCCATCTTCAAAACCCAATTTATAGCTGTGGTCCAGCTGTGTTTTACAGCAATGAAAACACACATAGTGAATGTCTCCAAGGGAGAAAACATAATGTTAGTGAGAGCTGGGATTGCTTAACACCACTGTCAGCATTTTTGCCAACTCATTTTTAAAGTTTGTACTCACAGAAAACCAGCTCATAAACTGCTTCTGTATTCCACATTACTGTTTGCTTTCTTTTGGCTGAGGAGAATTTCCAGCTCTTCAGAAAATGGAAAGTTTCCTAGGAGAACAAAAAAAGCTTTCACAAGTTCTTCTGGAAGCAACAAGAAATTACTATCTCAAAACATAATGCAACACACAAGGGAAATTGTTTTCCTTCTCTTCTGTAACATGATCCAATAAAAGGAATTCTCATAAAGCAAATTATTAAAATAAATCCACAGAATTTATTAGAGATGCTGTAGGCTGTTCAGGAAGGTCTGAGGACTGGGTTCATCTTCCCCAGCATATGGCTCCAGAGTACAGATACATTTCTATGGCTGAGATAATTTTGAAGCAGACAGATTCTTGCTGGCCACAGATGGATTGTCTGATGAGATGAACTCTAAGTGCTTAAGTCAGGCTTTGTGAAAGTCTGAGAGACCTGGGAGCTGAAATATCTGAAAAGCTTGCCCTGAAAGGAAGGTTATAAGCAGGAATGTGACGTGCAGCTGGGCAACTGGAAGAAGGAAGATCTTAAGACAAGAGTGTGGCAGGGGGAAATCTTGCCAGAAAGAAATCTGGAGACTGTTTTATTTCCTGCTGAGGGCTGTAGGACAAGAATAGGATTTAGGAGAAGCTGTTGTGCCTGAAAGGAGTTGGTCTCCTTTGGGTAAGATGAGAGAATTGCAAATTACTCTTATGAAGTTTGAGCTAACATTAGTGTTTGAAGGACTTGTAAGAAAAAGGAAAGAAGCAAAACCATCTGGGTAGTGTTATGTGTTGTGAATGCTGCTGATCACTAAAAGCCTACTGAGAAAACCATTGTTTCTGATCAGTGTCTTACAATGAATTACAGAGATGCCACAGGTAAGATTTTTTGGTTTATATGCAGGAATGGAAATTAAAATCTGCCTCATAGGCTTTAAAGAGTTCAATTTTTTAAGGCTGATCAATTTTAATTAGACCTAGTATAGTGGCACTGAGAAAAAACTGTCATGACACAGCCATGCAGTTTTCTGTTTAAAGTGATTTGATTTTGCTCATCTTCTTCCACATGTACTGCTAATTAGATAACTGCAAACCAACTTCTACTTCTTATTTCTGATCAGACTCTTTCTATTGTCCTTCCTGTTTGTCCATGGCTCCTATTTTTGCAACCTACGTTTATGGTAGGTTTGGTACACAGAGGTTACAAAGACAAATTGTTGTGCCAAGAAATGTATTTTAGGCTTTACAACATATAGTCAGAGAATCATAGAATGGTTTGAGTTGGAAGGGACTTTAAAGATCCTGTACTAAAGAATAGTGGATAGGTGTTATTAACAGAGAAATAAAAAACTAGAAAGCTAATAATAACTTATTATTGAGTGAATGAGCATGCTGTAGTTCCAGCTGTGTTCAGCACTCCAAATTACTTAGGCTTTTCCTAAGATTTCCTTGCAACTAGTTTAGCATCAGAGCCCTATTTAGCTTGTGCACAAAGCTTCTGATGACTAATCAATTAAAAATTACTAACAGTGGCCATGCTGTTTATTTGTTACAGCACTTTAGCAAAAACAAGGCATCTGCAAAAGCACAGTGGCAACACCAGCACAAGACCCCAAAACACATATCCAGCAGACAAAAAAATTGACTTCTTAAAAAATATGAATCGAAGTATTATACCCAGTCTCTGGAAACATTTGAGGCAGCACTTAGCACAGTGATTTATGTTCAGCCTTAGAAAGACAGCAGATTACTGTCCAGAGGCAAAGGATTCATGCTCCAGTCATGGGAAATCAATTGCTACAGATAATTAACTTTTTTTATCACAAGCATTATCTTCCAAACAACTGCTACTTCGATTTTCTTGTCTTCTAGCTGAAAGGAATGTGAAAACTTAGGCAAAAGTAGCTCTGAATTTAGTTTCCTTTGTCTCACACGGTTCTGAGCTTTTACAGTGGTAGAAGAAAGCAGAAGTACTGTAATTTCTACATGCTTCTAAGGTGACTAATCCATCCTTCTAATTTAGAGTGAAATCATCAACACACCCTAGTGTCTGCTGAGATAAGAATTTTATTTTTCAAAACTCAATCCACTGCAAGTTACTGCTTTTAAAGATTCTTTCTGTTTCAGCTTCCATATTTCAGGGTCTGCTGCCATTGTGGATATAATTTTTGTGCTCTGCTAACAATTTAAAGATGAACAGTCTTGTATGGCTTTCCTTGGACCATTTTGTTACTCTAGTTAACTTATTGCTTTTGTTCATGTAATGACAGGACAAGGGGGAATGGATTCAAACTGAAACAAAGTAGGTTTAGATTAGATACTAGGAAATCCCCTTTGCTGTTGCCCAGGGAAGCTGAGGATGTCCCATCCCTTGAAGTGTTCAAGGCCAGGCTGGATGGAGCTATGGGGAACCAGGTGTAGTGGAAAGTGTCCATGCCCATGGCATTGATGTTGGAACTACATGATCTTTAAGATCTCTTCCAATCCAAACCACTCTATGATTCTATGAATTTTAGTGGTGTTCTAGCAAGACACTCTCTGATGAGAGACATGCAGTCATTGTACAGTTTGCCCAGAGTTTATTGTGTGCTGTACCTTTCTGGCTGGGTGAGAAGGTTCAATCTTGAAGTCCTTTGCTCACAGTTCCAGGTTTCTTTTCTGCACGTTGGCCCTTCCGGTACAATACTTAAGAGTAATTTCTGAGCACACATTGTACAAACAAATGAGCAAATTGCAAAAGCAGAAGTTAGAGAGCTGCTCCATGATAACAGCAGACAGACTTGGTTGTAACAGATGATGAGGACATTTTAAACTCACTATATATATATAAACATATACACTTATATATGAGGGATAAACCACTGCATTCATCTTACAGTCCTCACTGCAAATTAATTACGGCCTTTTCAGTTGCACATCTGCTGACTCCAAGAGCTCTAACCCACAAAACAGGATAAGATCTTGAGGTGGATGTGTGTTGGGCAGAGATATGAAGTTGTGAAACTTGATTTTCATTTCAATGACTCAACTACTGGCTAGTGAAGCTATTACTTGCTTTGGCTCTTATGAGTTTTGTTAGTGCCAACAAACTGTCTCCACCTCAAGGAAGTTTTAAGGAGAATCTTGAAGACATTCCAGGATTTGCCTTGAGAACTGGTTTGGTTCAAACCAGAACTATTCTGGTAATGTCAGTAATACAAGGATGGCTGATCTATTGAAGCAGTAGTGTGATAAAGCTTTATGCCTGTTAAGTCACAGTGCAAATTAACAAAGCTATAGAGCTTCTGTGTGCTGAAGGCAAGAAGGAAAAGTTCCCCACAGTTGTTCTCAGGAGGCGTGGAAATTAGTCACAGAAAGCATAGAAGAGAAGCGTTCTGCGAAGAAATCCACAGTGAGCTTGGGTGGCGCAGGAGAAAGGTGCTCCTAGCATGCATTCCTGGTTAAGTGTGGCAGTGACAGTCACATAACTGCCAAGACCTCCTCTGCAACTGCTTAAGCAGCAGAATGAGAATCTGTTTTAGGTTAACTGCCATATGTCCAAAAATAGGTCTGACATGCCTCTGCAGGAGTAATACTAAAAGCACTAAATGTTACAAGTGTCTCTCCTTGTGCTTCTGTTGTTACCTTGTCCTCTCTAAGAAGAGAGAGCTTTGTACAAGATGGCATTAATGGATGGGATTTAGTAGGATATGTAGCCAGTTTTGATTTGGACTTTGAACTTGGATAACAAGAAAATCAACCACCCCCAGATTTAAGATTTTCCAGAACAAGGATCTTGGTGGCCACGATTTCTGTTGTTGTGCTAAAGTAGGCGTGTTCAGACTGTAGGAGACTCAGAACTGGTTTCTGTTTTCAATCATTTGTAGCTTTTGGTGATGCAGTAAGTTGTAGCAAGCATAAATAGCCTTTCTGACATAAATTTGTGTTTCTTGCTTGCTTTCCACGTTAACCTATATTAAACTACAAGTCAAAAGAGCCCTATGGAGAACTTTGGTGGAATTACCAAACAGGCTTTGAATTAACTCCTGTGACACAGTCACTGCTTACAACATCCGTGATTGATGTGTTGGGAGAGGAGCTGCACCTTTCAGGCCCAACTGGAACATCTTACTGTGTTGTTCTGAAATTCACCCTGGCCAGTTTCTCCTGAATACTGAAGGACACAAACCTCTGTCTGGCCTCTTGGTGCTGACTGATTTCTCAGCAATGAAGTCTTGATAGAAGCACAGGCATTGGTCCAGAGGCCTGAGACCTCAGAGGCCTGCAGTTGGACGCAAAACCACATTTGTTCCCAATTATATGTGAACGTGTACACATATAACAGTACACTCAGACAGCTGATGGAGCAATTGAGGTAGCAGGTTGAGTTACAAAATTACTCAGGAAAACAGCTGTACAGTGGAAGAAGAAATTTGCAAAATTACTGCTTTCTGACTGGAATCTTACTAATGTTTCATGATCGATTCATTCATATAATTCTTAAAAAAGTCTAGGAAAGATCCTCTGCTCTGTGAAAAATGAATACTTTGCTCCTGAATCACAATTTGGCAGTACTGATTCTTGCGTGTGTTCTTTCAGAAGTGTACTTTCAGTTCACAGTGATTAGTTTCTCTAAAATGAGTGCCAGATAGTACTTTGGAGAGTTACTTTAAAAGTGTGGTCATGACACATATCAGAATATGGATATACTGATGCCACATTCTACAAACCATTTGATCTAGTATTTATCAAATATTCTAGGCACCCACTATATAAGTTGTTACACTTCCTTGAGACTGATGGGTTTCAGGCATGCTCCCTATTCTCTTGCTACATGGTAGAGAGCTTTCCTGATCATTGTTGGCTACTGGGAGACTCTTCTTTCTCTGACTACCTCGGGTCACCAGCTTTCAAACTTTGTGCAGCTTAATCTAAAGCATTGTCGTTATCCTTTATTTAGATATTGTGAAGAAATATATTGGGCAGATAAACACTTAGAAAAATCTTTGTTTTTAAGTTTCTATGGCCTATGAAGTTTCCCCAATATAGCCAGTCAACTTAACATCACACTTGACTCAAAACCAGTGAAGGGAAAAGTAGATTAAAAAGTATTTTGTGCAGATAAAATAGTTTGCAAAGGCTTACAAACACACAGTAAGAGAAAAAGAAGTTGACTCCTTTAGTTCATAATGGGCTTTCTTCCCATTTACATTATCAGATAAGCTGGTAAACATTTCACAGCTTTCCCCTCTGAGAGCTCCATTGCTCACGCCAGCTCTTCATCCTGATACTGAAAACATGGAAGAAGCCAGTATGAGAATCCTTTTTTCCCTCTAATTAGTGCTGAAACCAAGAGGGAAGAAAATGAAACCTTCTACTACAAAAAAGTCCAAGCTTCCCACTTGCAAAAGAGTAATGGTTCTGTGAGTCTGGATCAGAGCTCTCATCTACCATTTAAGAATGCCTTCCCACATTTTTTCATACCCTTAATCAGGCTGACAGTCCTTTCACACTTATTTGGAAATTGTTCAAACCTCAAGTTGAAGGTTCTTCTTACATTGAATTTTTGTATTTCCTATTAAAATGTATGTTTACTTCAACCAGAATGTAAATAAGTTAATGAATGTGGATCTTGAACAAAAGCAGATATGGGGATAAGCAATCACTGAGTACTCTACACACATGTCTTTGATGAGTGAATAAAAGTAAAGTTATGGGAACCAAAATGAAGGAGATGGAGGCAAGCAGAGGGGAAAAAGGTTCTGAAAGCTATGGACAAAGAAACAATTCCAGGGAAACCTTACCCTGGAAAATTAAATTTCTGTTTCAGTAAGTTCAGCTTCACCACCAGACTAAACAGTGAAAGCTGTATAGAGTTTTTACACAAACCTGAAGGAAGAAACTATTGTTTGATTTTTTTCTTTGAACAAAAAAAGTGACATCCTGGCACAATTGAAGGGATAGCTGATCAAATCAGAAAAAAAATAAACAGTTAGAATCATAGAATCAAAGAATGGTTTGGCTTGGAAGGAATCTTAAAGACCATCTAGTCACAAGTCCAACTTACATGGTGGAGAGCAAATAGAGATTACTCTAAAAAGAGAGGGTAGCATCTTCAGGTGATGGAACCCAGGAATGATGGCAGCAGACACTCACATTGCCTATTCCGGTGGATACCAGAGAGAGAGGTGAGACGCCCTGGACACACTTCATGAATGGGGTGATGGATTGCCAGGGACTGGTTTCTCCTGTGTGACAGTTTCCCAGAGCAGGTATGGTTAAGCCTGGCATGCCCTGGATGCACTGGGGTGCACAGGTACAATCTGTTTCTTTGAATGCATGAAATGTCTTTGCTTCCACCAGGCTAACAAATGGACATCAGTTCTGCTCTTGCAGCAAAGCCGGGCGCTGAGCTGGCCACAGGGCTCTCATGATTTCTTTCCAAGGTCAGCCCAGCCAAAGCTTGCCATGAGCCCCGAGGGCAGCCTGAGGGAAAACTGCTCTGAAGTCAGCTCGCCAGCCTAGGGAATCCCAGCCTGAAGGGGAGTTAAACCCAGGCGTGACGGCCAAAGGAAGTGGGCTGATGCCCGAGTGAACCGGCTTAGCCAAGTTGCGAGGAGGTGCCTCGCAGGAGGTGGCCTCGTACAGGAGGCCACCGTGAGCACCAGCTCGCCCTGTGCCGGGTGCTGCATGCCCTCGGCTCTCGGTGGCGCTCGGCATTGCTGGCCGGCTCCGACCCTTTCCGCCGAGCCTGGCCAACCCACTCCAGGGCCGGTCTGAGGGCGGTCTGAGGGCGGTCCGGGGGCTGTCCGGGGCGCCCCGCGGCCGGCCTGAGGGCGGTCCGGGGGCGGTTTGAGGGCGGTCCGGGGGTGGTGGCCGTGGCCGTGGCTCCCGGGCGAGGCGAGGATCGCTGCCCGTCCGCCCCGCTACGTGGGCGGACCGGGGCAGCCGGCGGGGAGCGGAGGGAGGTAGGGAGGTGAGGAAGGGCGGTGGGTGCTGTGGGTGCTGTGGGTGCTGTGGGGACAGTGGGGACAGTGGGGACAGTGGGGACAGTGCCTCTCTCAGTCCCTGCGCTGCACTGGGCTGGGGTGGGCTGGGCTGGGCTTCCAGTGCCGCCTGCGTGGCGGGGAGGAGAGCAGAGGGAGGTGGGCTGAGGCTGCAGGTTGGGGGCGGCTGGGCTTTTCCTTCTGCCCTGTCTCCTGCCGTGCCGGGGTCCGTTTGCCTTCCTCGGCTGCGTGGGGAGCGGGGCTGGCAGGGAGCCCGGGCCGGAGCCCCCAGGGCGGTCGGGGTGCCCTGGCCAGGTGAGGCTGCAGTGCTGACGGCTGCCAGAAAACCAACACGGAACCCCTGGGTTTGTTACTTTCAACTGTGTTTTGAGGCCGTGTATGTTTCTGCGGGGTGTGGCTGCTGGTTTCTCAGCTTTTATGACCCCAAATAGCTTCCGTGGAAGTAGTTTTTTTATTTTGCGTTTGTGTCTGCTTCCTCGTTGTGTATCGCATGGTACAAGCTCAGGTAGGAAGTACGATGGATAAATGAAGGCTGTAGGAGTGCTAACTCTGCCACATTTTTTAAACTACTTGTAACAGGAAGCGGGATAATTCTTGGCGTAAATCTTCTTGACCAGGTAAAACACTACAAAAACCATTTCTGTATTTATTTATTGCATAACGATGATCAGACAGGGTTCTTTATTAACTGCTTGTCTGACGAGAGCAAGATTTTGGGTGAAAGAGATGCCTGTATCACAGCCAGGAAGGAGCTGCTGCCCTGACAGTCCCAGACCTGTGCTGGTCACAGCCTTGATGGTGCTTGGCAGCAGCCTGGGGAGCCACTGCTTGGTAGGAGAGATCCATTAAAAGTTACCGAGCTGAATCAAGGCTCTGGTGTGCTTCCAGCAGCAGCTCTTAGGTTTGTAGCGTTTTCTTTAGGGACTCGAGCGAGGTGCTGGATGTGTTTTGTTTTTCTTCTTCAGAAATTCAGCACCGTGCACTTATTTGACTTGGACTTGTATGTGTTCAAATCCTTAAAAAACGGGCTAAAAAGTCTTGCACAAAAGTTATTTCAGAATGCAGAATCCTTAATTCAGATATTTTAATTCATATATTTTATGAGAAATGAGAAACACCTATTACTTCTTTTTTTGTATTACTGATTTCCTCTCTCCTCTTGAGATTAGGACATTAATTTTTTAATACTTTACATCATTGTTTTTGATAAATATAATTTTGTCTGCATGAACTATTCAGGTTCTTTTAAATGCCTCCTAACAGTACATTGAGAATGATACTGGAAACTTAATAACTTAATTTGGATTCAAATAAAAAATGTGCCACATTAAGATTCTTATTACTTCATATTGACAGATATCAGGAGTTAAAATGACCTAGAAAAGTATTCAGAGCATGGACTGTGAAATGAACTCCTTCCACTTGATACTGAAAGAAGGTAGTATTTTCAATTTATTTGAATATTGATAAGGCTGCTCTTTTCTCTGTGGTTTGGATATTGTCATTTGTTTGGTGTGTCACTGTCTCCAGTTTGATGTGGAACAGAATGAATAGGTAGCACTTCACTGTCGTAGAGTCAAGCAGTGGTGGCCAGCTATGTACAGCTACAGATACTATGTTTGTTTCCTTCCTGCTGTTCCTTGGTAAAAGTTGGGGCAGTTACCCAAACTTGAAGAAGTACACTTTCTTCAAGTTCAGATTTAGAACAGTTAATACTGTCTCAAAGTTGAAGTGGAATTTAGCTTGCAAAGACCTAATTCTTGCAGGCTTCTTTGTTAATACTCTTTGACTGCATTTTGATGTAGCTTCACCAGAATGCCCTGGATAAAGGGCTTGTCTTAAAGATACAACTTTTCTGTAGTTCTGCAGCTTGCGAGATTGTCTGGAAAGGAGACATAAGGACTAAAGTTTCTGGTCATTGTGTCAATGTCAGGATACCCTTATTATAATGATAATTATTATCTTGCCCTAAATTTAAGCATTTGTTTCCTTTTAGTCCTTGAACCTGTCTTACAAAGTTGCTTGACATGTATAACACTGTGTTGTTTTTGACAGAAACTTCTTTTCCCGTGGATATTTGCTCCAATTCTTGGTCAGTCTCTACTGCTGTTTTAAGTTTTTGCTGTTTTTACTACTTATTTAACTATGCTGGTAAAAGAATAGTAATTTCTCTAATGTACAGAGGGATGCTCTTGCTTTTACATTTAGGATGTCTGTAGAAAATTTAGTTTTGTATGTGTGTACTGCTGTCCAAATGATATGTTTTGTAAAATCTTTTTTTCCCTTTCTCTGCCTTTTGCAGGTAAACTGAAACTCCAAAAATGATGACCTGCTCACTGGCAGGTTACAGGAAAAGCACATACAAGGCAACTAAGTAAGGACTGTGGTATGAGGGTTTCTTCAGATAAACTGTCCAAAAGAACTACTTACCTGGAGGCTGTTACATTAAATTATTGAACTCTGCACTGTGTGACCCTCCCTAATACCCCAACACTTCTGCATATGAAATGCTTCACAAGAAGGAGCTGCCATGGCTTATTTGCGACTAAAGTGAATTACACTGGATATAAAAGTAAGTCACAGCTTACTTTTTCATGGAATACCTTGTCTTCTTCCTGCTATTTATAGCTGGGTAGAAGGCAAATATGAACTAGGACCTGTGCAAAAAATGTTTTGCAATGGACTGCTACATGTGAAACTTGCTTTAGAGTGAGAGGCAGCAGCATGCAAAATAGTCAAAAGCTGAGGAAAGGCAAGACTACTGAATGCAGATCTTAGCCTACATTGAGCTGTCAGAAGGGGAAGGATTTAATTGTTTGCTAGCTGGTTGACAGTAGAAAGCTTGGGGAGATCTCTGATGGCACCTTACCAAAAAAAAAATACTGGTGCATCTGAGAGGGAAGCAGGACTTGGTTAAGATTTAGAATTTCATAGAAGCCACTTGTGGGCCATGAGGGCAGTGGGTGTGTGTTCAGTCATGTCGTTGTTGGAGAAAACGGAAAAAAAAAGACCTGAGGTGTGAGTTGAAACTACAATTCTTGGACACTTTTTTTTGTGTCTGACCGCAGCAATTCCTATTAGCTGTGGTTTCGACAGACATTTGACTTTAGATGCCAATTTTAAGTGGCAGATTATACTGGAGTTACAGTTTGCTTGTCCTTCTGCGAAGAACTGCAAGTTACTGCTCTTAAAAGCTGCCTAAGCTGTATAACAACAGTTCAAGGAAGGAAACCCAGTACATCTCTGTGATTGTCTCTTGTAAGCATTTGGAAAGAAGAGTAGTTTAATCAAGCTTGGTTTTTAAATTATGCGGTATAGCTAAAATCAGTATGCGAGCATAATTCATCTGTGCTTGAGGGTTGTGGTTTTTTTTTTTTTTTTATTTAACTATGCTGGTAAAAGAATATTACACTTATGCAAGAGTTATTCCATTGGGACAGTTCTAGTTCCAGGAAAAGTTCTAGTACAAAGCTGAAAACTGAGCAGCTGTTTGTGAAGGCCAAGAGTTGCTGTAAGTTGAAATCTTCAATGTCTGGGGCTAAATTACCAAATCCATGTTTTCCCTCCCCAAGATGACTAATGCTTCTTCTGATTTTTTTTTTTTTAAGGAGTAATGCAGCGTGCAGAGGGCAGTGCAGCTTGAACAGTCTTACCATACCAATGGAAAAAACTTCTGGTTTGCAGCAAAATATGACATCTATATTTTTGCTCATTGGTTATCTCATTGTACTGATACCTCTCTTCAGTGCTGGTAGGTTAAATATTTTTGAAATTACCATTTTAAAAAAAGAAAACCTGCGAGAGATGAGTTGTGTGTATTTAGTAGGAGTTACTGAGAACAAGCAGTGAGTTTGGCGTTTGTTTTTGCTTTAGCATATTGATGATAGCTGAATTCTGCTGGATTCAAGTTGCACAAGGGATGTCATGGCCAAATAGAAATAATTTTTTTCAAAATCTAGGCACATGAATTTAGGGCTCTGAGGCTTTAATTAGCCTCTCCATGTTTCTTATGAAGAAATCCCAAAGTGATTGGCTTCCTTGACTTAAGGTTAGCTATGGAGTACTTTATAAGACATCCTGTATGTCTAGTCCTGAAAGCAGTAGGGCTGAGTTTTCTTTACAATTAAATTAGTATTATATTTAATGATAGATCTAGTATTTAAGTAAAGTTTAGAACTACATAAGTTAATTTTCCTTGTCTTGCGACTCTTGGCATAAGCAGTCTAATACTAATGTCTCTGAATTTGATTGAGCTATATGGAGACTTACTTGGAAGTCTTTAAATGGGAAGGTGGTGATATTAGAATGATTAGTGAAGGTTGTATCTATTTTGAAATTGAACATGTTAACTTTGTATTTGTACAGCCATTCAGCAGGGTTTGTAAAATTGCTTCAACCAGATGTTGTGCAGTTTCATAAAAATTCAGTGTTGGACATAAAATCACAGAATGGTTTAGATTGGAAGGGTCCTTAAAGATGATCAGTCACCAGTTCAACCCCCCTGCCGTGAGCAGGGACACTTTTCAGTAGACCAGGTTGCTCAAAGTCCTATTCAACCTGGCCTTGAACACTTCCAGGGATGGGGCATCCACAGCTTCTCTGGACAAATGTATGGAAAAGCTTGAAAGTTTTA
The DNA here is from genome assembly GCA_013400495.1 of Nicator chloris. NCBI lineage: Eukaryota > Metazoa > Chordata > Aves > Passeriformes > Pycnonotidae > Nicator > Nicator chloris. Next base: position 35,845 of record WAAE01001023.1, read on the forward strand.
CAATCTGATATATAGCCAAATGGTCAGTTCTGTTTGTGCTACAATAGTATTCTCCAGTAAGTTTTTGTTTGCATATTTGGGCTTTTGATAACTTTTTGGAATATCTGTCCTTTTTTCTCTGATTTTTTTTTGGCTGATGTTGAAAGAAATGCTTGCTAGGCTGCATGATCGTGTCCTGTCAACTTGTTACCCAGGCATAATTATAAAAATTATGTTTACATTGGCCTTTTCTGTGATGTTCTGAACAATGGGCCTTCTGGTTAAAGGTGCAAATGTAGGAAGGAAATAATACATTATAGTCAAGACTTCTTAATGTAAATATTTTTTCTCTCCAAACTTTTTTTTCCTGATTTGTTTTTGGCCTCACAGTCATAGTGGCAGAAAACTGTCAGGAACTCTGCACTGCAATTGTTTGCACTGTGCTTTACATAGATAGTATTTACTTTAAGAATCTGGCAATTCTGCAAAAGTACTAGCATGGTTAAATAACAAGGACACAACAGGGAAGTTGGGAAGCTTGGAGTTGCCTGATGAATCCCATGGATCTTCTTACACCCTGGTTTGCAATGAGGCTGTTTGACTTGCATGTGCTTGTTGCTGGCTACCTTAACAGAGGGAAGTTGTGACTTAAGCTTGTAAAATATGTGTTCATGTTCTCAACCAGAAGATGGTAAAAACCAAAAAATAATAGCCTTGTGATGTTTTACTGGTAAGTTGTTACAGAAAGTTTTCCTAATTCTGTGTAACTTGGAATGTGTATTAACACTTCTTAAACATAAAAGCATACAAATTAAAGGCATTGGTAATTTTTTTCTATTTTTCCTTTTTTTCTTTTTTATTTAGCAGAAGGGTGTGTTATTTGTGATTACTTTGTGCTTGTTGGAGAGCCTACAGCTATTACTTGCCCAATAATTACATTGCCAGTGCTTCACTCTGATTACAATTTGACATGGTATAAAAATGGTAGTGCTACACCAGTGACCACAGAGAGAGATGCCAGGATCCACCAGCGAGAGGGCTTGCTTTGGTTTATTCCTGCAATGCTGGAAGATTCTGGACTTTATGAATGCAATGTCAGGTAAGGAAGGAAACAAGTGGATCGCTAGTGCTTGCAAGTGTGATAATTAAATTGTGGAACTTGAGTGTGCAAAACTTCTTGTTTTAGGTAGAATGCTTAGATCAGTTGAAAGGACTATTTTGACCATGCTTTTTGTTTCTGCATGATGCCTGTGTTTCTCTGCTGTTCCACACATTTAGCATTGCATACATGGTTCATACAGAAGACTATCTTAAAGCATGACAATATTAAAAATGGTCTGTGGGGGTGGTTGTTTGCTTTGTTTGTTTTAGATGAAGTGTAAGGTCACAGGAAAATGCCTTAACTTCTTTGGCCTTTCCTGTGTTCATATTGCTGTTCAATACTGAGAGATTAGAAGAACACTGGTTTCTTTGTAGGACATGGCTAAATGTAAGAAGGTTCTAAGAGGAGCAAACTGTGCATTTTATCACCACACAGACTTTCTGGAGAGCTTAGCAACTTTTTGGAAGTCTTACTAGAAATCTAAAATTTAAAAGACTGAAAACAGTTTTTATGATTTATTTTAAAATATTACCATATGTTACTGGTCAAAAATGAGAATACATTAAAAGAGCAAAGCAGTGTGCTAGACAGCTTTAGAGACTGAAAATAATGTGTCTTTAGTACTACTCAAATGATCTGAGTGCACAGAGAACTAAAAAGGAATAGATTCTTTGAAAACAATCTATATCTAGCTTTTTTAGTACTTTCAATCTCTTGCTAGATCAATAGCTAAGATTAGTGCACTGGACTTCTTAGGTCATCAAATCTTTTTTACAATGGTTGAAATTCACTGTGTGCTGAACAGGAAATTAATTTTGGGAAGACATACATAAAATGTTCCTTTCCTCGTGATATTGCCACAACACTCTGAGAACAGCCAATACAGGCTTTTCAGGTGGCCCTAAATTTGTTTTAGTAGTGTGTAGTTATGTGTACTGGTGTGCACAGAGTACACCAGTAATGCTGGAGGGGCTTGGCTTGTGAATATAGTAACAATGATCAGCAAAAACTTCCAATGTCGCAGGCACATTCCTTCACTGGAGTTTACCATGAAACCAAAACTGGAAGTCAGAAGACATGTAATCCTTTCAAAGCTACCCAGTTCCATAATTTTAATTTAGCCTTTCCTGCTATGGTTTTAGTTACTTGAGGTATGAGATGTGTTCCTGTGGGCACCTCAAATCCTTGTCTCACATAATATCAGCAGAACCAAAAACTTGCTAAGATTCAGTCGTATTAACTGTAAGCAGCATTTTGTGCATCAGACACTTAAGCCTTAACTGCAGCTCTGAGAAGTCCTGACATCCCCCCTCACGTGTCCAGAGCAAACTCCATTTCTGCTCACAACACAAACTCAGAGCTTATTCCCATCTCTTCACCTGAAACAGGAGCTGAGAGGCTGAGGATGGTGTTTACAAACTAAGGGAATATAGCAGGGGTGTTATAGAGGCAAGGCTGGTGGAGATGCTGAAGTCCCTCTCCCTGACTTGCTGGAAATAATGAACCTTACTGTTAATGACCTGACTTGTCTGCTGTTCTAATTACAGGAGCCTTAACCACTCTAACAAAAAAAGTGTAAACTTAACAGTTTTTAAGAACGATAACGGTTTGTGTTTTAATGGAAAAATGAAGTTTGAACAAAAAGTGATGAGCATGAATACTGGAAAGATTATATGTCCTGACCTAGAACAATTTAAAGATGAAGACAATAATCAGCCTGAAGTACATTGGTATAAGGTACTGAGCATGTGTATTACATATATACAAGATAAAAAATGTATTATTTAAAATGTCTTATGAAGGAACTGTGAAAAGCAGCTTTTGGAAGGGAAGGTTTATTTTCTCTACAGTTTGAGTAAGGCATGAGTGTGAATAAGATTTGTGAAATTTTGGTTTACCCTTTGATTATTTTATGTAGGTAATAAGTTCTAAAACTTGTATGTTTCTGTAAATAGAAGGCTTTGCATAATTATTTCAGTTTCTCAGAATATTAAGCATGTTCTGTCTGTTGACCATGCTGTGGTATTCTTTTGCTGCTTGCTTTGGTTCTACGAAAACGTTCTGTAGACTGTGCAAGCTTGGAGACGTGTTTTATCTGTGTTAAAGTAAAATTCTGAAATAGTTCACCTCCAAATTCTGATGCTGGTATTAAAGCAGCTACATGGGCCTATACGTGTTAAATAACCTTGGTGCTGCAGCTATACATCTTTGAGGTGAAGAGATTCTCCACTGCTTGGAGGTCAAGGAAGAGAGAAGGAAGCTTTTTTCCCTGAATTTGCATTGCCACAGAAATGGTAATACACCCAGACAGCACGAGGCACTGCTACAGCAGCTCTTTCATCACAGAGAAGTAGAGGTGCAGGCATGTACTCTCATAAGCTCTGCTGCATGTGTAATGACTTCTTCTGCACTTGAGATAGAAAACTGTCCAGGTGTTAATAAAGGCAGTGAACTAAAGCACAGCATTTGAAAACTTAAAGGATTGGCTGCAGTGATTTTTTTAAAAAGTACAAATGGAGTAAGATGTTAGACTGTAGTGATACATGGAAAAGATTCCACATCATGGCTTTCAAAGAACTAATTTCAAGTAATTTTGAA
>WAAE01001024.1:0-10134 GCA_013400495.1 Nicator chloris
CTCCACAATCCCATTTAGGAGAATGCAGATAAACTCTTCAATCTAATTCTCAAGGGTACAAAAATCAATATATGTCAATGGGGACTGCTCTCCTCATATTTGATGCCTCATGGTATGGAGTTGCAAGTCTTGGGGCAAGTCCAGATTTGTACAAATAATGTTAAATTTATTGTGCCAGAGTTATTCTCTAACCCTAGAAACGCTTCTGCACAGCCCAAGCTAGATCAACACTGGCACATTAATTAGCTTTTTCTCTCTTCTTCTGGGTATTTCCTGTTATCTGTCCAGATTACTTGTCACTGACTTTATTCTCCACATTTTCTGTATCTGGTGAAACTTAGCAGCAACCTAACATTTTATGTATGTCTGTTCTTCAGTGTGAGTGTTTGGGCTACAATCCTGGGGATGTTTCTTCTTGAAGTTGTGCCTGTGCTGCATTTTGCCCATCATGCTGCCCTAGTTTATCACCAATTCTACATGAGATGGTCAGCTGCAGCGACTTCTGCTGCTAGTGTTACTAAGGGAGACACAAATTCTTAGATTCTTATGATATAAAGTAGAAACCATCTGGAACACATGAAACTAAAAATTAATTCTAATCAATAAAGTTTTACTAGATTTTAAATTTGTTTCACAAATTAATAGTGGTAACAGGACAGATGATGTGCTATTTGGAGCATAGTTATTTCCCAGAATAAGCCTAAATAGCACACATGACTCTATTTATCCTGAATGTTCCAGAAAAAAACAGTTTCAGATGAAGCTGAAATTTCAAACTGGACCAGGAAGTGATACTGTTCTGAATAGTATGTAAACAGAGTAATAGTAACAGGAGATGATTGGAGGAGTCCCAAGGCAGCAACGTGAAGTAGATGGTGATACTGTCTTACACTTCAGAGACAGGTTACTTTAAAAAAGTGAAATTAAACAGTGAAATTAAAGAGTGATAAAAAGAACTATTGTGTATTGTGTATTACTGTATATAGGAATGTGAAGTGTTATGACAATAAATTAATATTTGTGTGTTCAGAGGATTTAGTAGTTTCTTTATAACCTATTGCTTAATAAATAACAGTGTGGAGTCTTAAACAGATTTTCAAGCCTGTAATATAAAGAAGGAAAATGGGACAGCTGAGGTAGAAAGTAAGCAAAAAGGTAGCCCATGAAGCATTGAATTAATAGGAGAATACTTCATCTCCAGCAGGAATAAACTGAGAAACATCAGGACTGTATTCAAATTTGCCTCTTGTTTTTATTTAGCTTGAATGTTTAGCCTGATATTTTCTTCAGCCAAGTGGTATGTATCTAATATATGTGTCATGCAGCTTTAGTAATGTTCAACTTTTTTGCAGCACCTGGAACTTGGATTTATGATTTTTACCTAATATTTTGCTATTTTCCCATAAGGTTCCTTGACAGTTTGGTAATTCAGGAAGGACAGGAAGAAACTAATTTTCTTTTGGTATTTATTGCAGGTAAATTATTAAAAGAAGACATAAAAATGTTAAGCAAAAGGGGTTTATTGATGATTCAAGGTAGTCCAATTGTAACTAATTGATGACTGTATGATAATCAAATAGGGATTAGGCAATAACAGAATGGTAATTAAACAGTAATTTAACAATTATTTGACAGTGATTTAATGATGATTTGATGATTTAAACAAAAATTTAGATGGTGACTAGATGGCAATCAAACACTACTATTTACTAGTAGAAAAATTATAGCTGGATATGTGTATGTTGCTAGCATAAGATATAATTTTAGGCCTAACGTAAAATGCGGTTTACCTCATAAGAGACCTTGAAGAATAACCATAAGTAGGATCCCTGCTCAAAGGGAGATCACCACTGTGCAGCCTGCCTCTGCTCAGAAGAATTCAATGGGCTCAAGCATACAGGTAAAGTAATTGACTTGTAATCAATCTCCCCTTCAGTGTGTGCAGAGATAGTGCAGAGCAGCAGCAGTTTTGTCTAATCCCAGCTCAGGCTGGTACTCTTAGCTTCTGATAAAACATGGCCTCAACTCTTGGATGCCTGAGAGCCTATGGTCTAGCACGGTTCTCACAGTCTGTGCTTGTCAATGATGCCTGAATCAAAGTACTGCTCACCATACATCACAATATCTGTCTGTAAAAAAATTAATCCATTTTTTTGTTGTTGGTGGTGGTGACATTGTTGTAGACTATACACCTGTAGCCCCTGGAGGAGAGTCATGCTGGAGCAAGTGCATGCCTGAGAGAGGGCTGTAAAGCCATGGTAAACTTACACTAGAGCAGGGTCCTGGCAGAGATCTGCAGATGTGGAGAGAGGAGCTCACACTGGAGGAGGTTTCCTGATAGGACTTGTGACCTGTGAGATACCCATGCCTGAAGCAGCCTGCCCTTGAAAGACTGCACCCCATGGAAGAGGGATCCAGGGTGGAGCAGTTCATGGAGACTGATGCCTATGGAATGCACTCATGCTGGAGAAATTCACAAAGGACTGTCTCCCATGGAAGTGACTCCACCCTGGAGCAGGGGAAAGACTCTTCTCCCTGAGCAGCAGCAGAAACAATGTGTGATGAATGGATCATTGCCTCCCTTCCCACCTCCCCGTGTCACTGGTAGGGAGGAGGTAGAGCTGGGAAACGGGATGGGGGAGAAGGTGTTTTTAAGATTTATTTTACTTCTCATTATCCTGCTTTGGTTTTTTAGTAATAAATCCATTTAATATCCATAAGCTGAGTCTGGTATTCCTATGATAGTATTTGGTGAGTGATGTCTCTCTCTGTCCTTAACTCATGAACCTTTCATTATATTTCCTCTCCTGTGTCCACTTGTGGAAGGGACTGATAGAGCAGTTTTGGTGGGTGCTTGGCATCCAGCCAGGGCCAACCCACTAGAACTGCATAGCACAAAAACAGATTGCTTAAATTTACATTTAGTTTTCATGTCACTTTCTGTCCATTACAAAGGAGCCAGGATTGTTAAATTGAGCACCAATTAGATTTTCACATATACGCTTTTATTCCTTCAGTTCATATTTGGTATTTCAGATTTTAAGAGCTGGTGACCTTGTCTACAAACAAGAAAATTAAAAATTCCTCTGTATGTGAAAGCCAAGATCCTTCTCCAAAACTGATTCTAGAAGTTAGTGTCTAGCTGCAATACCACAAGTGTGTCGGTAAAATCCTGAGTCATGGCAATCAGTTTCACGCAGAAATTCTGTCCTGCAGCCAAAATCACTGTAGCGTTAATTGAACTTCTTCTCACGGAACGTCATTAGCAATAGTTTGCATTAGTGGCTTTCCACCATCAAATGCCTAAATGCTATGTGTTATAAAAACCTGAGGAGTCAGACAGACAGCAGAGTACACATCAAAAAGGCAGAAGTCTGAGCCATGCTCAACGATTTGCACAGGCTGAAACCCATATGAACATCTGTTCTTTCTTACCGAGGGACAGAGGAAGGAGACTTCAGGCTCCTCCTGTGGGAATCAGTTCACCAAAGCTGGAGTAGGAACCCTGTACCTGCTTCTGAGCTCAAGGGAGACCCTCATAAATGTACTTGAAAGGTGAAGACAGATAGACACCAATGCCTTCAGTGACGGTGTTAGAACTGATTTGGCAAAATGCCTCACAATTCCCGTAGGCTTGGAGGTATATTTAAAAAGCAAAACCTTTTTTTTTTTTTTTTTACTGCAACAGGGGTAAAACCTATCAGACTTCCAGATACAATAGTTAGATTTGTGCATGCAAGTTCCTTAAAAAATGTTTACTTAAGTTTGACAGTTGGCAACTTTGCAAAACTAAAACAAACTAACACCCTCCATAACAGCTCTATTTTGCATATTCCCTGGTGACTGCATAATATGAAATATTTTACTTGAAATTTTAATTAATTTTAAATTAAAATTCCTTGAATTTTTAACAGGAGATAAAATATTTTATTACTTCTTTAATTTCACTGTTATATGTGGCAGCCTTTCTGATCAAGCCAACATAATTTACATGATGTGTGTTGTTATTTTTTTGTGGGTTTTGGCTTTGAGACATTAGCAAAATTATACTTCAACTTAATTCCACCTTTCTCCTCTCAAAACAAGCTCTCCTAAGTTTAGGGCCATAAACTTTGAAAAGAATAAATAAATGCTATGACCTTCTCATATAAAAGTTCAGACTTACATGGTGCTGAAAATTAAAAAAAACAACCTAGACTACACAAGGAAAATTTGTATGCAGATTTAGGTTATTCTAATATAGCTCATGTATAAAAGAAAACTACTGCAATATACAGAAATGTGGCATTTTTCCAACAGCTCCATGGAACAGTGCCATCAACCCATCATTTTGTGGTACACAAGAGGGGCAGAGAGTGTTCTACAGAAAAATCCTCTTTCCACTTTCTTGTGGCTATTCCAAAATACTCACAGCTTCAGCAGATAATTCTGATCTCACTGTACTGTTGTTTGTTTTAACTTGGCATCACGAATGAGATAAGCAGTTATTCTTTATCAGATGACTCTACTACCACCCCAAATAGTTACTGGTTTGGCATCTCAAGGACATCATCTTAAAGGAATTACATTATTAACAGTGTGACTGTAATACATAAAAGATCAAAAGTAGATCTTTAGCACTGTGTATTATTTTAGGGAATATATCCACATTCCATAGGATACTAAAGGTTAAAGAGGGTTTTACAGTTGGCATCAAAGTTTCTGGTCATCTGTTTATCACTTTGCTCCTCTGTCCTTCCCAGTGGGGAATCATTTAAGTAAGCATTTTGCTTCAACAATTTTAGTACAGCTGACCAATCGCCTGTTTCTCCCTTTGAACTTTAGAAAGGGCCAAATGATTTTTTCTCCTGCTTTGAAATTTCTTCAAGACTGGCATTAATCCCTATATGTCACACTGTTTCTTTCTCTGGATATGTGTTTTGGGGGAATTGCATTACCTGAGCAGGAAAGGGGTGGTGGACTTTATGAGTCATGTTTGTTGTAGGAAAAGGACCTGTCTGGAAGGCCTGGCTACTAAATCAAGGAGGCTGTTAAAACATGCCACAGTGTCTTCTTGTCTACATAACAAAACACAATTTGCTATATAGAAAGTTAATGTCTGAGTTTTTTTGCCAAGCTTGTAGTTAGAGGGTAGGATTAGCTCCTATATCCCACCCCACATCCAAAACCAAGTATAATGGGAATCTTCAGGGAACCTAGTCCTGTTGCTGCAGGGAAATTACTATTTTGTGATGTTTTCTGGATTCTTCCCATGAAACGTGACTCCTGCACAATTTTTCTTTTGATGAGGAAATAGCTCTTTGGTTTTGCTCTTGTATCACCAGCTGGAAATTCCACAGCTTTAGTGTCATCTGACACTGGGGGGACAGATGGGTTCTTTTAGGGATCCTTACCAGAAGGATGATGACATTAATCCATTTACAAGTGAAGCTTTAATTTCTTAACATGATTTCATGATTAGTGTAGGACTGAATTTGTGGTTAGAATGGCACAGGATGTCTACTAACAGAATCAATATAATACAATCTAAAAGCAGCATAATATAGAATTATAACACAGCTTGTGATTTCTAATACCTGAATTCTCTTCAGATTGTGTCAGATCTTAATACGTGGCTTACTGTCTATATAACAATCATAATGTAGGCTTGAAACTTATGGTTACTTAGAGTTTGGAGGAAGCAGAGGACAGCAGAGGTGTCTCTGGCCATTGTGAGGACACAAATCTCACTATCCAGCAGCTGCTGTAATCCAGGTTTCCCACTTAGGACTTGAAACTTTTTGATTTTATGGAGTATGCTCTGGCTGCTGCAGAAACAGAGAACACTTCCCTGTTCTTTGGCAGGGCTATTACCACCACCAGGAACTTCAAGACAGGTGAGGAAGGGAGTAATCAGCCTGGCCTCTAGAAACCTTGAGGCCAGTAGGGAAGGAAAGAAGAAATATGTTTGGTTTTCCTACTTGGTTCCTAGGACTTACAGGATTTGATAAAGAAGGAAAAAGCAACACAGTACTTGCTCAGTCACAGAGAACAGCTACTTGCCCCATAAAACTGCATTACTTATGCTAACCCCATTACCAGAGGTTGGGAGCAGGGTGTACTGGTCACACAGTCATCAGGAAGCTCCTGGGAATGGAGTAATTTCCTTTCCAGAGGTCTGACATGCAATTTGTTTAGTGTTTGTTTGTCTGTTGTTATAAAAGCTCTCCCATAAGCACGGTTCCTTTCATTTTATGAGATTGTATGGCATAATGTGACCTCATATAGTCGCACAATCACAGAACCAAAGAATAATCTGAATTTAAAGGGACCCCAAGGCTCATCGAGTCCAGTTCCTTGCCCTTCAAAGAACCATCCCCAGGAGTCACACTGTCTGCCTGAGAGCATTGTCCAAGTGCTTCTTGAACTCTGTGAGGCTTGGTGCTGTGACGACCACCCTGGGGAGCCTCTTCCAGTGCCCAGCCAACATCTGGGTGAAGAACCTTTTCCTGATATCCCCTGACACAACTTCAGGCCATTCCCTCAGGTCCTGTCACTGGTCACCACAGACCAGAGATCAGTGTGAGCCCCTCCTCCTCCCCTTGTGAGAAAGCTGAATGTCTTATCCTGTGGCACCCAGAACTGCCCCCAGCACTGGAGGTGAGGTGGCCCCAGAGCAGAGGAGAGGGGACAATGCCCTCCCTTGCCCGGCTGGCCATGCTGTCCCTGATGCCCCCAGGACACGCTTGGCCCTCCTGGCTGCCAGGGCACTGCTGCCTCATGTTCAACTTGCCATGGAGCAGGACCCCAGGGCCCTTTCCATGGCACTGCTCTCCAGCCTCTCATTCCCCAGTCTGTCTGTACATCCAGGGCTGCCCCATCCCAGGTGCAGAATCTGGCACTAGCCCTCATTAAACTTAATACGGTTGGTGATTGCTCACGTCTAATTTGCCAAGGTCTCTCTGCAGGCCCTCCCTGACTTTGAGGTAGTCAACAGCCAAATGTCCCAAACAAGGACTTTATCCCAAACTGGTGACACAAAGGAGAAACAATGGTCTCTGTAGAGAACACATCTGTGTCAGGAAGTCCTAGAGATGGAGTGATATAAGACGACATGCGTTTGCCAAATTCTTACTCTTCCACAAAGTGTATGATTTCGGGTTGGCACAGAGCATGGGGATAGGTGGTCTTTTCTGAAAGAATGACTTTTAAAGACATCACATTTCTTCCATCCAGTTTTGCTTTCCTGTTCTAGGTTTTTTAAAGCAAGCCCCTGCAATGACCACTGCACTAGATTTCACTGTGCAGAAATAAGGGGGCAGTATTTTGGCTAAAGGGAATCCAAGAACCTGCCAGTCACATTCCTAGCACACTCTTTATTCCTGGCTGCCAGTTCGTAGTTTACTGATTTGGATCTCCAAATCCTGCCATCTGCTTGTATCTTAGCCAAATTTGGGGGTTTTTATAAACTTCTGATGCAGCCAAAATTCTCACAGACATGGATTTTAAACTACCTGATTCATTGACTGCTTGACCTTGATTAATTCTTAACTTTCTTCAACAATTTCATTTAGGAAGTTTAGTTGAGTTTTATGCTAGTAGACCGAAGATCAGAATTTGCTCACTGTGGTCATTCTGTTTATATATGTGTAGATTCATTGCGGCCATTATCAAGGGATCAAAGGTCTTACCAAATTCTATGACATTGCCTTTGACATCAGGCATATACCCCATATGTCATTAAAAATAGGAAGGAACTAGCTGCATGCATAGAGAATGGAAGATATAATACTAAATGGAACAATGGAATTCTGTTTCCTATGCTTCGAACAGTTCAGAACTGGAGACAATTTTTTAACAATCTTGCTCTAAAGTCTCTTCCCAGAGGACTACCTTCTTCAGATGCTGTCAAGGGGGAGGGACTCCTAGAATCTAGTGGTTCTATCATCACTGTATAACAGAACTTGGGGACTCTGGTTCTGCTTCAACTCAATCTGTATTTTCACAGATCTCCACAGATGCTGGCAACATTGTCCTTGAGTTCAAAATGTGTCTTGAAGGGGTAATATATGCCTAAAGAATCACAGGATCATAGTATTAGGCTGTTCAGTGGTTTATCTGAATACATTCTTTGGATCTACAGGTCCTCTTCCAAGTGCATAGGCACCTAGCACATAAATCCTTTGCAGACCTAAAAGTGACATTAATCCACACCCTTCTGAGGAACCTAAGCTCTGTTCTTCACACTCTTCAGAAATCTCAGAAAAAAGTTCCTTGTTTCTGAAAACAAACAGTAAATCATGACTGGGAAGGAGCTATGGTGCTCCAGCAGTTGCCTAATCTAGATGTGGCGTTGCTGCTTGACTCTTAATACACCAGGTGCCAGGGAGTTTCAGACTTCAGGAATACCTACCTTGCATATTACAGACATTAAATTTTCTCTGTCCCAATACATAACCATAATCCTTAATTTAACACAATACATTTTTGTTTAAGTTCCAGGTTAAAGCACGTTCTGTGTAATTCAGCAGTGATAATACACAAACTGTCACTCCAGGGCTACAGTTCTTGACACTTAGGCCCCCTGACTACAGGAGGGAGACAATAAGTACATATAATACTGTCAGTTTTTATGGGTAAATGATAAGTCAGAATGACTACAATAGTTTGAATTGGAGCAGTTTGAGAGACCCACCACTGTATGCTCAGGGAAATGCATACCTGAAAATTAATTACCTAATACATCCCCCATGTTACAAATATTTCACCTTTAAAAATTGCTGGAAAACTTTGGTAGAAGATCTTCTTAAGTGCTATAAACATGTCAACATATAAAAAACAAACAAAAAACCAAAAGGTGTCCAAATGCTGGTTGGTAACACTCAGGAAAGTCAACATCTACATTTTCTTCCTCTGTTTAGGAAGAAGTTATATTTTGATGATAAAGCCAACGTGATAAAGGCATATAACTTTTCAAATGCAAAAAAAGCCCTTTGCTTCTGAGAACTGTCAATATTTTCACAGAACTTTTTTTTTAATCCTTGAAGAGTACATTCTGCTAGAAGACATACTATACAATTGCTCCGACTGGATACTATATAAAACCAAAAATGATCTTATCAATAAATTTGCTGAACTTGAGAAGTCGAGTACTGCTTTGTTAATGTTGTTTATTTGCTTAAGGGTTTTGTGAGTTTTTTTCAGTTGGTTGTCTTTTCCCATTTTTTAAATTTTGATAACATTTCTACAGATAGTGACTGTGTAGCAAAGGAAATAATTTTCCTTAGCTAAAATTCCCATATCAGTCTCACAATCCTCAATCCATGAAAACCCTCATTTTGATTTTCCTCTAAATATACAGTTTATACATTTTGTATATAACGTGTGGCCCTATAACTATATTTCAAATTGCCAGTGTTTCCATAAACCAGTGAAATATAGAGCCATCTGCAATCTGTATGCTGAGCACAGAAATAAAATTACGCTTTAATGCAACCGTGAAACTGTGGCATTCCAAAAATGGCATATTGCAATGTGTCCTAGAGCATTAGATATCCGTTAATCTTTTAGCAGCTTTTTGAGCAGGACATCTCTTTGAGCATGAATGCTTATTTCCAGAGACCATGCCCTTGCCTTAGGGGAAAGGTTATGAAGACTACTGAAAAAATTTGTCAGGACACTAGATTTATTGTACTTCTCTTTTCCAAAATGTACCATGAAATTGCTAATCTCTGGAAAACTTTGATTTAACATGTCATCTAAAAGATATTACTGTATTATTGCTAGCACACTAGCCAGGATGTAAAATACAGGGGTGTGGGTAGAAGGAATATGTCCCAGATTTTCAGACTGGCTGGAATCTCCTGACACAGCAGTGGAACCATGGAACCTTCCAGTCACACATCCAACATGTTTCACTATATAATCTCCTCTAGCATAGTTTCCAAGTACTAAAAATCTGAAATTTTCCAAATATAGTTTCAGGGAAGCAGACATTTTGTGATGATAAAACATCCATTACAGTAATTTCAAATGCCTGCATTTTAATTTTCCTTCAAATCTTTTGACTGAAAATAAGAAACTGCGGCAAATTTCTGCCTACTGTTAACAGACATAGTTTTTTCACATGGTAAAATTTTTATATATTGTATATAT
>WAAE01001024.1:10166-24332 GCA_013400495.1 Nicator chloris
ATATATTTATATATAGTAGGACTGACTGCTCACCAATGGGAAGCTATGACTTGTCTACCCAAATCTTAGGTTTGTAAGGGGTATGATCCCTGTAACTCTGGAGAACAGTATCTAGAGAACTCTAGAGAACAGTATCTAGAGAATAGAGATTTCAGAGAAAGAAATCAGTGGCAAGACTACCTAATAATTGTGAACTAGGAATACCAGAGTAGGGTGTTTACCTTTTCATAACCAAGCTGTACATCTGTTGCCAGATAAACAGTGCTGTCTATTCCCTCCGTAATGTAAGTTAATTTCTTCCCACTCTTCCAAGCAATAATGATAAAATGAAAAGTATTATGTCCTTTTCAGCCCTAATTACAACATGCTCACCTACAACTAATCTTTACAGGTGTCTGCATAATCAAAATATACTTCTGCTTTTTTTCCTTAAGTATAAGGCTTGGAATGCCATGCTTTCAAGATGTGAAATGCCATATAATATGAAACAAAATCCATTGGCTGAAGGAATTTTAGAGTGTTATAATATTAAATTTCATTTTATAATGTCAAAGGTTCCATAGGCAAAAATTTGCAACAGTTAACAAGTATGACCTTTAAATTAGTCACATGAAATTCAAAGCATAAACTTTAATATTCACTCATGTACAGCATTTTTTTTGTCTAAAAATCCTGCAGAAGGAATGAATCCACCAGTCCTTATTAATATCTCACTGATGAGTGATAGTGAAGCGATGGTTCACATCTGTGGCATTTACTTAAGTAAGAAAACAGAATTAGGCTAAATGAAAGAGAAGATCTTTAAAATAGTTAAGATTTCAGACCCTAAATCAATCTTTGAACATTTGCAGTGGTAAGTATTTCAGTAAACTGGTGCTTTTCATCTCAGTTTTTAAGGACTTTCTTATTTTGGGAAACCTGGTGGGCTAAATTACAATAAAAATAATCTTGTTAAATCATTTCACACGTTTGTGCCACACATAAGTAGATGATAACTCAAGTCCTTTTTGTTTGTTTATTTGTTTTGTTTCAGCTGCAGTGTGGTACTTATAGTCCGTGCTAGCTACTTTAGATCAAGGATATTAGAAAGTAGATATTTCCAAAAGGACAAAAATAGCCCGTAAGACAATATGCTTTGAAAATAAATCAGCCTTGGAAGACCAAGACTCACCTCTACAATCACCTACACAAATACCAGGGCTGTGAAACATACAGTTATGTCAAAGATACCTGCTGCAGCTTTGGCATAGCAACCATAAGTGAGGCATGTTTACTACAAGATGTGCAAACTTCTCCACTAGCGCTTCTTATCAGAACTTAAATTTAAATATGATCTCTCACAATTCTTCAAAGCTAACATACCTATGTACCTAAGAGTTCTCTTGATTTAAATGAATTAATTTGGTATCACCATATATTATTTTGATGCAGATTATTTTATAAAACTGAATTTATGAAGTCATAATAATCCAAAGTAGTGGCCTTTGATGTTTAAAGTGCTGATCTTTCTTTACAAGTTCCAAAGAATATTTCAAAATTCTTTTTAATTCATAAAGAACTGACTACTAACTAAGGCATGCATATCAGAGTTCTACAGAAATTGTTAATGTTGAAATACTGTTTATAATTTTAGTGTTTGTGTTTGAGAAAAAAGATCCTGAAAAAAAATTAGGACATAGAAATTAGCCTTTGTGTGATTGAATGTGTGAAAAGCTTTAAGAAGCCTTAAAAGAGCTCAGTGTGTTAAGGATACCAAAAAGAAAACTCTTGTTGAGTTGCTTACAGTGTCTAAGTGCTTTTATATGGAGAAAATTCAGTCATAAAGCTAGACTTTTAAGGAACGACAAGGTTTAACATGAAGAACCTGAGGCCAGACAAATTTAAATAGAAAATATAGCTTATTTTGAGTAGTCAATTGCAACCAGTCACTTACACCTTTTTTAGAGGGATGTGATTAATTCACATATTTTAGGATGACTCAGATATATATATTTAGAAGATTTTTTTGACCAAAACAAAGTTTCTGAGACTCAGCACAGTGGTAAAAGAATGAAATGTGTGATCTAGTGATATGTTTGAAGAGGGACTGGATGACTATATAGGTTGCTGGTCCTGAACTCATGAACTATGTGTACGTGACCAAAATGCTTACAGAAGTAAGAAACACTGGAGGTATATGCCAGTCTTCAGTAATTATTTTGTTATATTTTGCTTTTTGGGACACAGTATGAGCAATTTGATTTTTCTTGATATTAACGGCCATTTAGAATGTTGAATTAATGAAACAATAGAGTTGGTTCTACCATTAATGAACTTCAATAGCTGATTTTTTTCTGCATTTTCCTATATTTTTCTCCTCTTTTTTTTTTTTTTCCCTTATTACATATTTCAAGGGAAATGCAGTGCTATGCTGCAAGACTGTTTTAATGTCAGATTTTGCCACATCATAAACAAAAGAGGTGCCATTTAATGTCTTAGGGAGGATTTAATCCGTACTGGTATCACTTCACATTTACATTGCTATGCATCTCTGTTACCTGTGTACACATTCGTTAAGAATCACTGAAATGAGGTCTTGAGAAAGTTTTAAAGTTAATGGTTGAACTCTGGTCCTTCATTTCAGCAATTCTGTGGAAAATGTGGGACTGGGGGATAGATTGGGGTGCTGGTGAGGACAACATTATGACTGTAAAGGCACTGAAGAGGGTTGTGTGCTATCCTCCCAAGAAAAGTAGATTGAAGGATATGCAAACACGAGAGAACCAACTGTGCCTACCATGAAAATCCATCAATTACTGTGATTTCCGTGGGCTACATGTTATGAACAGAACTTCTGCAAAGCACTGATAAAAAAGGCATGTACATGCAGCAGTTTTTCCAAATTTACTGAGACAAAAGGCTGACAGGCCCAATCCAATACTCTCCATTGTTGTGTGTAATGGCTATTGACTTCAAACAAGCCAAGTATTTGCTGGTTTTATTTTTCAAATGGAAAATTAGTGTACACATTGCAATTGACCATAGGTCTTTAAGTGTTCTGTTTGGTGGCTAATTCCACAGAATTACAGTAAGAACATGAAAATTAAACCAGCCTATCACTCCCCACAGAGCCAGTCAGCTCATGATTCAAGCACAGGACTGCTTAGTTGAAACAGCACCATTCTCTGTTTTATGTTCAGCTGCTGTCTGCATGGTTGAGTAATAAAAATTATAATTTCTGAGAAAAAAAATCTACCAGGTAAAATATAGCTTGCAATAGATTGCCAGACAGGAGATCAAGATAGAAACAACAGTTTCTTACTGAAAATGATCTTGAACTAAAGGTTAATCAGAAGAATGTGTAGCAAACCTTGACAATTCTGTTCTACTAAATAGCATTCCACAAAAATCCTGTGTTTATTGCAGATTTCTGAAAAATAAAGAGGAGTAATTTTCTTACAAACAATCTATTCCTTAACAAAGAAAAAGAAGTTACCTAGAAGCAACTCTTTATGTCTCAGAGATCTCTACATGACTTGTCTAGGTTCTAACATCTAGTTATAATAAAACACGTAGTTACTGCAGCATTTTCCATTTTTTCAGGTTCGGGTTTTGTCTTTTTTTTTACATATCAGAAATTACTTAAATAGTCTGAGACACAGCTTCAGTGTGACAATTGTATATCCAAAATAATGAGTAGAAATTACTGAGTTGGGATGTTTAGAGGGCAGTATTGTTAAAACCATGACACTTATTTTACTTTCTCTCTTATTATTTAAATGTCACTATGTGCTAGTATTGTACAGCTGGAAATAATAACCATCTTCAATTACCTCATCTTTCATGCTTGCCAAAAAATACATACAATAGCATGTTTAATTCATCACATTTTGTTTGTACATTAATAAAAGGAAATTGCACAGACAGGAACTGCAAAGTACTGTATAGCAGAAGTAATGAGTAGACAGCAAAAGGTCTGGTTTGGAAGTTCAGTGTTCATTTTCAAGCAATGGACCTAAAATAAATTATGATTTGAAGCAAAGTGTGGCTGTGCATTCAATATTTGCAAAATACAGGTAATTAATTTATTAATTAAATAATTTTTCTCAGTTTCCTTAAACTGTTATTTTCAATGAATAACATTTTTTTCTGAAAGTAGTGCTAGAACCTTCAGCTGGACTACAAATTTGTTAGCTGATTCAGTGATAACCTTTTTGAGAATTTTCTGAATAGACTGTATAAAAGAACTGGACTAAATTTGACAGGTGAGGCCAGAACTTTTCACCTAGGGCTGAACTCAGTGTATTGCATTCTTAAAGCTTTATTCCTATTTTATTCTGCTGAGACAATGGAGAATAAAGGAAGCACTTTCTGAGAGAAAAGTATAAATCAGGTCCTTCTGAGTTGAGAGATTGAAACTCTAATTGGTTGATAATTTTTGTCACCTTTCTTTTTATTTTTGTCTAATATCTTCTTTTTATTTTCCCTTTTTTTTTTTTTTTTCCTATTCTCACATTGTTGAGGCCTTGGAAAACCTCTCAGTTGAAGCAGAAGAAAAAAGACAGGTAGGAGCAGAATTAAATTGTTCTTGATTATTATAAATTTTCATCAGAACTCAGGTATAGGAAGGAATTGGAGAAAGAAAGAACTGGGAATAAAATTTAGGTTTATTTTCACAGAAAGGAACTGTTCCAGCTAATTCCCAGCAGAAAATACAGTTTTCAGTAACTCATTAACAGAGAAAATTTAGTACAACCCTTAAGTAACATGTGAATCCCAAGCTTATAATGAGCTCCTCTGGAAATCAATCTTTCTACTATAAAAATGCAGACTATTTTCTTTCTCGTGACACAAGATGGCTATTTTGCGGTGGGGAGCCTGAGAATGCCTGCCTGTGCACAGAGAAAAATGGGAGGCTGCACTCCTGTGTCAGAAGTGCAGGCGGGGGCTCAGGTGCAATCTGTCCCTTTGGGTTGCCTTAAGTAACCTGTGTGTCTTTTCCTGCTGCAGAAATACTCAGCAAACAAAAAGAGAGTGGAAAAAGGCACATCTGGGAAAGGGGACACTTCTGAAAAGGCACAGTCTTTATGGTTTAAGGAGAAATTTAGTTAGTGTCTCTCAAGCAGTACTCCTCTCTCCTTCCCTGAGTGCTGTGATGCACTCTTTGCTCCTTCTGCAGATCAAAGACAAATCCAGTACATAATTCCAAAACCCATTTAAGTCTAGTATAGAATTAAATTAAGAGTTTGAAATGCAGACTGATTTAATCAACTGTAGATTATTTATGCTGGATTTGGATATCTTATTCTGAATTATTTGAGTTTATTTAGTTTGAATTATAATAGGTCAAGGTATACGAAATCTCATAGTGAGGGAAAACCAGAGTTCCTTGTATGCAATATTTGCTGTGGATTAATTGGAATTACATAGTGTCAAACTGCTTTGAATCTGTTCTTTACTTTCCCTCTGGTGTAGATAACATGTCATTTCATCATAGGGTATTAATCCTTCTTTGAAAGTATCCTCACATTATCTGTGTTCATTCTAATGAAATTGCTGTGGATGTCGAATCCCGAAACAGCTGTATTACACTACACTACACTAATACTACAGCAGTAGTTCACTCTCTTTTGCTGGCTACCAAGGTCACTTTATCTCCTAATCTCTTAGTCATCTGTGATCATAATGCACTTGTATCACCTAATGGATTTAAATGCAAGTGCAGGGACATTTGTATGCCTTTGGACCAGATTTCACAAAACTGCAGCATGACATTGAGGTACACCTTGTACATGGATGTGAATAGTTCCAGCAAAAGAGTGCCTATAAAGCCTTTCAGTGATCATTTAGCATATACATGTGCACTAGCATCTCCAAAGCAGACATCACAGACAGGACCCTAGTGTCTACTGATGTAAAAAGAATCATAAGAACAGCAATTTCCTCTGTGGAATATCACTGCAGAGTATAGAAATCCAATTTCCATCCCTTTTACTCCAATATACAAAGGAACAACAACCATCCATCACTTGTGCATTTTGTGTTCCTTTGTTGCCCTTCTTGCTATAGTTTGGAGTTTGTTGAGGAGTTTCTCTGGTTTTTGGTTTTTTGTGGTTGTGTTTTTTTTTTTCCCTCTGTTTCATCTGTGTAAAATGAAAGTCTTTCAGCAAAGCAGCTGTTGACAAATGAAGTGTTGCATAATTACTCATAGCCTTCTAAGGCATAGTGAAAATCTTCAGGGAAATGAATTCCTCAGATTCACATTTCATTCAGTGGGAACCCTAAGAAAAAAATGCCCAGAAACTGGTAGGATGCTTGTGGCATGGGATCTTTTCACATTCTCTGATTAATGTAATTGAATCTATGAAGATACTCTCTGTGGATTTGATCTGAACACACCTGTCTTCTTATGAGGTGAAATTAAGGTCAAGAATAGATGCAAGAGTCCAGCAAAGTTGATTTATAATTCAATGTTACTTGTTGCAAAAAGCCAGATTACCTTCCAGGTGTCAGGACATTATAATCTTTTTGATGGAAGTTTTCTAAGCTGTTAACTGCCAAAGTGGAAAAGGAATCTTGAAGAATCACTACATGAATGTGGTTTTCCTATAACCTTCACCAAATGCCTGCTGTCTGCCAGTGTTGGAAACAGGACACTGATCTACCACACCTTGTTTTTACTGACAGGTTGACACAGCTGGCACAGCAGTTCCTGTTGTTATTGTTACAGTCAGTATGCAATGTCCTTTTTCACACTGAAGGGAATGAACACTACATCCCACTGAGGTGGGTCTAAAAACAGGATTACCCCATTTGATCTGTGAAAGGTAAGGAAGCTGCTTACCTCTGTAAAACAATGCATTTGGGTCCAAAAATCATGTCATTGAGGTATCACTGTGTTGACACAAGAAGTTAAATGAAGTATTTAAACTCCATTTTATAGTAAGATGTCAACTCAGTGAATGAAGATTAATGAAGATGTATTAGATCTACAACCACTTTCAGGTGTTACCATGTCACAGACACTTAGTTTCTTGTGAAACAGTTTTTTTAATAGAATGTAATTACGAACAAAAAGAGAAAGGAATAATTACTGCTAGATAAGATTTTCACAAAGCAATGCTTCATCAGCTGGAGTTTGGTTTTCACCACATTTTCAGTACTATTTAACATAAGTTTTCAGTTAGGTTTTGCAGTACATAGCCCTGCATTTAGTATTCTTGATCTGTAAAATGTGCAGAGAATTTTTAAAAGCAAAATACAGAGAGAGATACTTGATGCCAACCACAGCCTCAAAGACCTCAGAGGTTGAGGGTTGTGGTTACTTTATAGAGTCATAGAATCATAAGATGGGTTGAGTTGGAAGTGACCTTAAAGATCATCTCATTGCAAAACCCCTGCCAGATGCAGGGGTGTTGCCCTGTCTTTTTAAAGTTTATCATAGCCTTCTGTTGTTTATAGTATGGAGTCAGATTTTCTCACAGTTTTTTCATGTAAACAGCATTGGTTTTGTAACTGCTTCCTTTTGTTTTGAATTCCTTTCTGGAGGAGAAGACAATTGATAGAATTTGTCTTGACCAATGTGATTGGAGAGGTGATCCCTTCATCCTCCAATCCACAGCCATTTCTCAAACAGTATCTAAGTGATGTAAAAATAAACTCGCTCTCTCTTTCTGCCCTCAACAACTCAAGTGTGAGTGTCATTCTTTTGTGTTCTGTTGCAACACAGGACACCTCCCAGTAGACCAGGTTGCTCAACTCCTTATCCAACCTGACCTTGAACCCTTCCAGAGTGGGGACATCCACAATTTTTCTGGGCAACCTCTTCCAATGCCTTGCCACACTTGCAGTAAAGAATTTCTCCCAAATATCTAACTTTAAGTTCTTTTCTTTCACTTTGAAGGCTTTATTCTTTGCTCTATCACTACAGTTCCTGACAAAGAGTCCCTCTCCAACTTCCCTGTAGGTTCCTTCAGATACTGGCAGGTTGCTATGAGGTCTCCACACAACCTTTTTATCTCCAGAACAGCCCAAAATTGCTCAGTCCATCAGTTTAGAGGACATGTTCCAGTACATCTATCAACTTTGTGGCCCTCCTCTGGACTTGCTCCAGCAGTTCCATGTCTCATGTTTGGGACCCCAGAGCTGGACACAGTGCTTCAGGACGGCTCTCACCACAGCAGAGCAGAGGAGTAAAGTCTTCTCTCTTGACCTGCTGGCCAATGCTGCTTTGGATGCAGCCCAGGATTCCCTTGGCTTTCTGGGCTGTGAGCACTCACTGCTGGCTTGTGGTGAGTTTCTCATCAGTCCCCACCCCCAGGTCCTTGCCCACAGGGCTGCTCTCAATCACTTCCCTGCCCAGCCTGTGGGTGTGTCTGGGATTGCCCCAATGCAGGTGTAGGACCTTGCAGTTGGCCTTGCTGAACTCCCTGAGGTTTGCATGGTCCCAGCTCTGGAGCCTGTCCAGGTCCCTGTGGATGCCATCCCTTCCCTCTGCTGTGTCGACTGCCCCCCACAGCTCAGTGTCAGCAGCAAACTCGCTGAGGGTGCCCTCGATCCACTGTCCATGTCACTGACAAAGGTGTGGAACAGTACTGGCCCCAGGACCGACCCCTGAGGGCTTCTCTTGCATAAAGAGAGAATTTGGAGGGAAGAGCCTCCATTGAAAATGGAATCTTGATGATCTCAAAGGTTTCCTCCGGTAGAGATTTACTCAAGTAAATTCTAAATAATTTTCTCTTGCTCTTTCTGTTTAACACTGACAATCAATTCTTCATTATCTCTGGTCTTTGCACTCTATGAATACTTCTTTTAGTGTCTTTTCTCAGAATACTTTTTAGCTGCCTGTGCAAAATGCTTGTGATATAGTTAATCTCTTATGGGAGTTTCCTCTTTTCCTGATTCAGAGTAACAGCCACATCTATGCTATTTCTATGAAACTTCATTGAGACACTCCTCAAATGCATTTAGAACTGTCATAACCATTTTTCAGAAACAGAAATATAATACTTTATAGTTTACTGCGACTTTTGGAAACAAAGTCTGAGAAATAATTGCTAATGAACAAAATATTTTTAAAATAATCAAACCTAAGATTTGTTCTTATCAAAATTTTCATAAGTCTTTGTATCAGTCCTGAATATCCAAGCTTAAATCCCAGGGCTTTGTACGTATATATAGAGAGGCAAAAAAATATAAATAAAAATTGTCAAGGTTTGAATATTGCCTTTTGATATGACTTGGTTTGGTCATTTGCAGTTTTAAACAATAAAAAGCCTCATCAAGTCAAATGTATAACTAGATGTTTTTAAACTTGTGAGTCAATTATATCGCCCTGATACAATTCAATATAGAATTCAGAATTATTTTTGCTTCGTCAGGGAGCATCTTCTATTCATGTTAGCAATGTTTAATTTCAGTGGCTATGCACTAAGATATGAATGTCGGAGGATCTCAGGGTTGTTTTAGCTGAGCTTTTTAAATCTTTTTTCACAAGGAGGAGGGGAGTGGGCAGGTGCAGAATGAGCTTCAAAGACTGTGAGGGCCAAATCCAGGGTTGTGACAGAAACTTACCTGTGGCTGTGACTTAGGGTTTCAGTTTCTCAGCTCTTTAAATATACCAGTCATCAAGACACTTACATGAGAAATTAGGGTTGTAAAGTCAGTATATTTGCTTAGAAGCATCCAAAAGCAAATTCAGACAAAAAAAAAGGAAATAACAAAACTCCTCAATACTATTATTGTATCTTAAATCTGTTGAGTACTCAGCAATAAAGTCTGTCTTTTGAAGAGCTATTCTATTTCTTTTACGTTTCGGGGGATTTAATAGTTGCAGATGACTTATTTTATAGGGAAATACATTTCTGTCTTTGAACCCAGAAATCTTGCCAAAACATTTGGATTCACCTTATCCATTATTTCAACAAACAGAGAGCTAGGTATTTTATATGTTGTTGTTGAAGGGTCATGTTTATATTAAACTGGAGATGCGTACTATTCTATAAGAGGCTTGAAAGAAATTATGCAGCCATAGGGAATGCCTTTCTAACTTCATAAGCAACAGGGGACCACTCATCATGCCATTTGTTACAAACTCTGTAACCTTCATAAAATACCTTTAAACATCTACTTGCAAACATATGTCAATGCAATATTATTTTAATTGAGTTTACCTTGACCTCTTTTGTTGCTTCATAGTTTAATTTAAAAAAATGTGAGGCAAAGCAAGAACAGTAATATATTTGTGAAGTACAGGAGTTTAAAGGTTTCTATTGCTACTGCTAAAATTTCAGGAAATTGAAAGTTTAGTAGAAATCATGTGAGGATTATAATTTTTTTTTTTCTCTAGAGATGTTTCTGAAGATTTGAGAAGTCAATAGAAGAAACATGGAATCTTGGAATCCAGCTTTTTTTAAAACAGGTCTTGACCTCAGTGACAGTTGAGTAACTGAGTTCAAATAAAAAATGTTATACAACTAGATAATATTTCCTTTCTAATCTACAGAGGATTTTTTAAATCGTTAATGAATTTCAAAAGAGAAGGGTGTTAGAGAAACAGAACGACTGTCTCCCCTAATACAGACTGTCTGCACCTAATACTGAGTACATAGATGATGTTAATGCCACATATGTACAGGCATGCTCAGTGCATCTGTTCAGAGACAATCCTGATTTTCTAGGCTGTGGGAATGCCCATGCAACATGTCTCTTACCTAATGATATGTAACTTTCTTTTTGCTGCCCATGAAATTATGCATTTCTCTATTCGATATTTAGTCTGAGAAATTATATTGTTTTTGTCTCCATAAAAATATAGTCACTGAATAAGTTTTTTAATCTAAACCCACAGTCTTTTGATAAGCATATGAAAGATTCATCAACACCACCACCACCATTTATATAACTATATTATATGCTATACTTTTGTGTACAGTGTCTATTAATCATATTAAAAGAAATTACACTATAGTTTGCTTTTTAGCACAGAGACCATGTATTTACT
The DNA here is from genome assembly GCA_013400495.1 of Nicator chloris. Taxonomy (NCBI): domain Eukaryota; kingdom Metazoa; phylum Chordata; class Aves; order Passeriformes; family Pycnonotidae; genus Nicator; species Nicator chloris. Next base: position 21,148 of record WAAE01001024.1, read on the forward strand.
TAGCCTTCAGAGCTATTCAGACTCTCAAGGCTTCACTGATAAGTAATAATAAACAATTTTTGAAAAGACTGACAATAATGTAAAACAAATGAAAAAGAAATAACTAAGAAACAATCTGATTCTTTATTACACTTCTGTTAGTTCAATTTTTGCAAGAACAAGAGAATTGATATTAATATCTTCTGTAAAGCACTTCAATAAACCTAAGTGTGCATCCTTGAGCAACAATTTTTTTCAACAAGATGATTTCTGGCAGTTAGTTCAGAAACAATCTGAGGATAATTTTATTCTCTGTAATCCTGAAATAAAGATCATTCTTTTAAAAATTCACTGCTTGGTAGTTTACTTGCCTGGGGAAACATGAAATAGATTTTGCTTTTGTTGTGTAACTGGGATGAAATTTCTAACTCTTGGCAAGAGATGGGTAAAAAGTGTGTGTAAAACACTTTGATTTTCCTAAATTTTTCCTCCTCTATATTTTTATTCTCCTACACCTGCATCTAACTGATGTCTCATATTTTGTACTGATTTATTAATTCTCTGGTGCATGAACCACCTTTTTGTTATAAAATTGTATAACTGGCTCTAAGTGCACCTCTTGGGTACCTGTGCATTACTGAGGTAGAAAATTCAGGTCCACTCAGCCTTAAAATGGAAGGCTTATTTAAGCAGCTTGGTTGCAGCATGAGAACTTATGTAACCACTGACACAAGAACAATTTGTGTGACTGATGTTCATTTTGGTACATCTTTGGTTTCCCAACCAGAATGACCTGTTACCTATTTACGTCTGCAGACAACCTGCAACAAGATTCCTGAGCATCTTGATCTCAAAAAAAAAACCAAAACAAACCCACCTCAGTTCTAGCTCTGTCTTCACAATGTCATGATATGAATCTCTAAGTCCTTTTATCACTAAGCCCTTATAAAGTATAAATTTATAATGTGCAGTTAGAACAGCTTCTTTATAACTGCCTCAGGTTTGCAAATAGGAACAAGGTTAACCTTGTCAGCAACGGAGCAGTATTAATCGAAGCTGTTTACCATTGATTGGAAGAACAACAGTGAGTTTCATTTCCAACTAAGGATAGCAGACAAAATACAGTTCCTCCCTGGGTTTCCAACAAAGACCAAGCTTTGTATGAGTATTCAAAATAGCCTAGCAGCCACCAAAAACCTGTTCAGAAAGGTCTTAAAGCAGTTCACCACACTACCAAGTTTCTAACTTCTGCCATTTGGCATCTTTCTCTTCAAACATTGCTTTGTAGCATTGTGACAGTCTTTATCATGATTTAGTATTATTCATGGTAGTTTTCTGGCATATTTAAATTTCTAACTCAGAATTTAGGTAGAAAATGGCTGCACTGAGTCTGCCAAAAGTTACATCTAACAATGTATATAGCTCTTGATAGTTTCTATATCATACTGCATTAGATACACCAGTTAAAGTAATAACACTGAGAAGTTTACTTATTTTGTGCTACGTTTCATCAGAACCGATGAACAATTTAGTGCTTTCCTTGAGAACCTTGGGGGCTCAGAGAGTCTCAGTCTGTGCTGCAACCTTCTCCATCACTTGGGTCTGTACAAAATACAGGGTTGTCTATCACTTTCCCTCTGAGTTGCACTGGAAGTGGAAATCATTCTTACTCATGTTTACAATAGTTCAGTGGATAACGCATTGACTGAGGAGACCTGTATTCGGTTATTTCCTCTGTCTCAGGAAATTCAAGCTTATACGTTCAATCTCCAGAAAAAATCACCACTATAACTGCAGGTTATAATGATAAAGAATAAAAGAATTCTCTGTCTCTTCCATTGAAAATGTTCTTCTCTAATTTTAGAAAAAGAAAAAAAAAAAACAAATACGTGAGAAAAACATTTATCTGAGCTGTGAAAACGTGTATGAGAACACAATTCCCCTGTAACAGCTAAGGAAAACTTGGCCTTAGCCTATACTCCAGCAGCCACTTATGCATTTTCCATCAAAGAACCACTGAAGGAAATACAAAAGTTGTCCTTAGAATTGATTTTGGCTTCCTTTTTTCTAAGGAGAATGAAATAACCTCTACACCAGGAGAAATGAAGCATCCCCTTTTAAAGAATTTGGCTTGCTTTCAACTCACTTACCCAGATTTTATTGCTATTGCTCCATGCTTTGTTATTTTGCCATTAATCTTCAAGCTGTAATTAACACTGCAATTATCTTTCTTTTCCATTTGCATGAAAAGAAATTGAGAGAAGCCTCAGAACAAGAGGCAGAAAACATACTGTAAGATGAGAGAACCATACAGTTGGATAAAGATCCCAAGACAAGTCTCTGCTAAGTAATTTTTTGAGCAGCAGGAGGTAGTACAGGAGTTGCCACTGTGCTTTTCATAATAATATTTGAATGCATGAACCTTCATTTTGTTTCATCAATAATAATACTGTACATATCCTCCAGTAGTAGTACATATTTACAATTAGACAAACATAGTCACTCTCTCTGACCCAATTAAATGTTCTACTCACTGGTTCCCAAGCCTAAATAAACAGATTAATGTTCTTTTCCAAGTTAATATTAATAAAGACCCTGTCCAGGCAAGAAAAGAAGAGGTCTCCCCCACAGTCACTGACGTTTGCTTATGCTGGATATTGCTAAGGACTGGGATTTGATTTCTATGACCACTTGCTCTTGCTGCTGCTGACTTGCTCTAGGCTCACCAGATGAATCCAGCTGCTCTGAGCTCCAAATTCTCCAATGCTGTTTTGAGCTTCTCAGTGTCTGGCTCTGGTCTCTGTCATTAAAAAATTTAACATAGGTATGTAAATATACACACATATGGATACACAAATATCACACTTTATATTTGTCTATAAATACATGTTTTATTTCTTTTTCTTTTTTCTGCTGAAACCAAAAAAAGGTGTTGCTTTTAACAGAAGGGTCTCCTTCTTGCTCTTTTCCTTCATTTACCCACTGCAAGATGCCACTCATCCTTCTGAAATTTTACATTAGCACTTAGGAAGAGGCTTATAATTGGGAAAATGGACTAACTATAGGAACATTTTTTAGTTTATCCAATTTTTATGCCATAATGTAGTTTTAAGAGATCTGGAGTAACAAGATATGAGCATCTTATAGCTATGCCTTTATTCATTTTTAAAAGTCTATTGGATTGTTGTGTTATATTATGTTTAGCT